>CM055125.1:376534518-376704518 GCA_029206835.1 Rana muscosa
TTAATGTCATCTCAGTCTTAGTCCGTAGGGTTCAATATTGAGTCGGCCCACCCTTTGCAGCTATAACAGCTTCAACTCTTCTGGAAAGGCTGTCCACAAGGACTTGCTTTTTGTCCAAATAACAAACTAGATAAGTTTGTAGCTATAAAAGATTTGCACTTGTACACTCGCAAATTATTACCTAAAAGTATGTTCGAGAAGGAAAAACCTGGCGGCAAAGGCTGTCGTACGTTTAGCAAACGACAGGCCTTAGCTAATCTAAACTCCCTTCTAGAAGAAAGTGAACCAAGAGACCTCATTGACATAATTGATCTAGAATCTCTTCTTAGACAAACTCAAAATCTGCCCACGGATACTCCACCCATAAAATCCTCTTTGAAAAAAAACTTTTCTCTTTATCCTGCTCCTTGTTGTCAGGGTCACCTGTGGCCAGGTGACAGATGCACACCGTAGGGGGACAGGAGTGCACCGCGAGGTAGTGAACCCTATGGCTGGCTTCTGTGGGTAGGAAACTGGGTGGTTGTGGAAAGCGGGACCAGAGGAGCACAACCGGGATCCCAACGGAAGCGAGAGCCAAGATTCCCCAGGGCGCGGAGTCTAAGACCCAGCTGGTCTTCTCCAGGGCCTCTAGTGGTGAGGATGTTACGCTGCAGGCTGGGACCAGGTCGCGGCCCCTGGAGTTTCCTAGCTCACGCCCCGTAGGATAAGGGGAAGCAGCGGCCCACGATAGAGAGAACCGAATAACAAGCCGAAGGTCAGGGGCCACAAGCAGACAAGGATAACGAAGAACGAGCCGAAGGTCAAGGGTCACGAGCAGACAGGGATGGTCGGGGACAAGCCAATAACGTAACAGAGAGACAGACGTAGCACACGGCAGGCAGGAACCCAAACACACAATGCCTAACAAACACGTTGATCAGCAAAGCAGGCTTGCAGTGCACAGGTTAATATAGTGTTCAGTGATAGGGCCTGGGGTGGAGTCAGGCTGGGAGGAGATTATAAAGGAAGCCAGGTGAAGGAGGTCTGGTCTCTAGATGAACACATGAGGAGGAAGGTAAGATGGCAGACAGACATTAATGCATATCCATGACAGTACCCTCCCTCTTACGAGGCCTCCCCCTTCCCCGCCTGGGCCCAGGTTTAGAGGGAAACTTCAGATGAAACTCCTTTAACAGACGAGGTGCAAAGACCTCAGATGCAGTGATCCAAGACCTCTCCTCAGGACCAAACCCTTTCCAATGAACGAGGTACTGAAGAACGCCTTTACAGAGTCGGGAGTCCAGAATTTGACTGATCTCGTACTCCTGATTATCCTCCGAGACAGGCGCCACGGTAGGAAGAGGACGAGAGAATTTATTGAGGACTAAAGGCTTTAGAAGAGCAACATGAAAGGAGTTAGTGATTTTAAGGCTCTTAGGAATCTGGAGTTTGAAACAAACCGGATTCAGTTTAGCAGTTACCGTGTATGGACCGATGAATCGTGGAGCAAACTTCAGAGAAGGAACTCGGAGCTTGATGTTCCTGGTAGAGAGCCAGACTTTGTCCCCTGGCTGAAGAGAAGGCGGTTTACGCCTGCGGCGGTCTGCAAAGCCTTTGAATTTTTCAGCAGCTGCCCGGAGGGAATCATGAACGTGACCCCAAACGGAATTGAGAGACTCCTGAACCGAAGCCAAAGCTGGAATGTCTGGAGAACAGATCATAGGAAGAGGAAGTTGAGGGTGTTTTCCATAAACTGTGAAAAAGGGTGTCTTCTGCGAACTGGTATTCACATGATTGTTATGGGAGAATTCTGCCCACGGGAGTAGAGAGGACCAATCGTCATGGTGAGAAGACACAAAGGTGCGAAGAAAGACCTCTAACTCCTGATTAACCCTCTCAGTCTGTCCATTGGATTGGGGATGGTAAGAAGAAGAAAAATCCAAGACAATATTGAGGGATTTGCAAAAGGCTCTCCAAAAACGAGACGTGAATTGGACTCCCCTGTCGGAAACAATATGAGAAGGGACCCCATGTAGGCGGAGAATTTCTCGAATGAAAATGGGAACCAAGGCAGGGGCAGAAGGAAGACCAGGAAGAGGAACAAAATGAGCCATCTTGGAGAATCGATCGATTACCACCCAAATGACTGTATTATTCTCAGACAGTGGGAGATCGGTGATAAAATCCATGGCAATATGGGCCCAGGGTTCCTTAGGAATAGGCAAGGGCATGAGGAGACTAGCAGGAGCTTGTGTGGAGGATTTGGACTGAGCACAGACATGACAAGCTTTAACGTAGTCTTTGACGTCTGAGCGGAGATTAGGCCACCAGTAGTGACGACTGATGAGTAGGAAGGATCGGAGGAATCCAGAATGCCCTGCCACCTTGGAATCATGTCCCCAACGAAGGATCTTAGCTCTTAGCTCAGTGGGGACAAAGGTCTTACCAGGCGGAATTTTAGACTTCAGGGTGGTAGAGTGGGCAACAATGCATGAGGTGGGAATGATCGGCTCAGGTTCAGGGGCGGACTCCTCGTCCAAAGTGTCAAATGACCTAGAGAGCGCATCAGCCCGACCGTTGCAGGAACCAGGTTTGTAGGTAATCGTGAAATTAAAACGGGCAAAGAAGAGACTCCACCTGGCCTGTCTAGGATTCAGACGTTTAGCATTCTGTAGATACTGTAAATTCTTGTGATCGGTAAAGATCGTTATGGAGTGAGGGGAACCCTCCAAGAGATGACGCCACTCCTCTAACGCCAATTTAATAGCGAGAAGTTCCCGATCACCGATGGCATAATTCCTCTCTGCCTGAGAAATTTTTTTGGAGAAGAACGCACATGGTTGGCGTCTCTTCTCAAAGATTTGAAGAAGCACAGCTCCCACCCCCATTGAGGAAGCGTCCACTTCAATAAAAAATGCATTCCCAGGATTTGGTCTCCTCAAGAGGGGGCCAGAAACAAAGGCCTGTTTCAGGTTGTGAAATGCAGAGACAGCTTCGGGAGGCCAGTCTCTGGCATTCACACCCTTCTTGGTCAAAGCGATAATAGGCGCGGCAATGGAAGAGTAATTCCTTATGAACTGCCTATAATAATTAGTGAAGCCAAGAAAGCGCTGTGTGGCCTTGAGGCTAGCAGGAAGAGGCCAGTTGGTGATAGCCAAGACCTTCCCAGGGTCCATACGAAGCCCCGAACATGAGACAAAGCACCCCAAAAACAGGACCTCAGAACATTCAAAGGAACATTTCTCCAGCTTGGCATAGAGATTGTTCTCTCTAAGACGTTGAAGTACAGTGCGGACATGGTTTCTGTGGACGAGCAGATTTTCAGAAAAGATCAGAATGTCATCCAGATAGATGACAACAAACTGGTACAGCAGATCTCTGAAGATTTCATTGACAAAGTTTTGAAACACGGCTGGAGCATTACACAGACCAAAAGGCATCACCAGATATTCGTAATGCCCGTCTCTAGTGTTAAATGCAGTCTTCCATTCGTCACCCTCCCGTATTCGAATGAGATTGTACGCGCCTCTGAGATCCAACTTGGTGAAAATGGAGGCACCCTTCAACCTATCGAATAGCTCAGATATTAAGGGTAAGGGGTATCGATTTTTAATAGTAACCGCATTTAAACCCCGATAATCGATGCAGGGTCTTAAGGTACCATCCTTTTTGGCAACAAAAAAGAACCCTGCCCCTGCAGGCGATGAGGATTTCCGGATGAACCCTCTCTCCAGATTCTCTGCTACATACTCCGACATGGCCTGGGTCTCTGGGATGGACAGAGGGTAGGTACGACCCCTGGGTAGAGTTGCTCCGGGGACAAGATCAATAGCACAGTCAAAAGACCTGTGGGGAGGAAGCACCTCAGCTGATTTTTTACAGAACACATCCCGGTAATCGCTGTATGCGGCGGGAAGATCAGAAGAAACAGAAGTGGCAGCAACCGGAAGACTCTCCTTGGGGGTCACCTTGAGAAGACACGACGAGAAACATGAGGAACCCCAGGCCAGGATCTGCCCAGAGACCCAGTCCACATGTGGAGAGTGGAGCTGTAGCCAAGGGAGGCCCAATACAACTGGGGTAGAGGCCTTGGGTAGAATAAGAAAGGATATCCACTCCTGGTGGAGAATCCCTACCGACATCCTAATGGGTAGCGTCTGGAAGCGAATAGGGCCCCCTGGGAGAACAGTGCCATCAATTGCCGAGACTACCAATGGGGTAGTGAGAGGTGAAAGGGTAAGCTTCATAGAAGAAGCAGTTCTCCAATCCATGAAATTGCCGGCAGCCCCGGAATCCAGGTATGCAAGGGTTGACTGAGGAGAAGTGCCTACATGAAGGGACACCGGCAAGAGCAGGCGAGAAGGTGATGTTTCTGGGTCCAATACTCCACCTTCCAAATGTATTAGACCCGAGCGTTTCCCGGACGAAGCGAGCAGGAGTCACGAAAATGACCCTTGCCCCCACAATAGAGGCACAAGCCCAGAGTTCTGCGCCTAGCACGTTCTTCGGGGGTTAGTCTGGTCCGGCCCAGCTGCATAGGTTCTTCAGCAGGTAGAGGATGCTCCACGGAATGAAGGGAGGGGAGCTCAGACTGGCTAGGACCCAGAGAGTGCTGGCGTCTTTTTTCTAAGGACCTCTCTTGAAAACGAATGTCGATCTGGTTGCATAATGAAATTACATCGTCCAGACCGACGGGAATGGCTCTTCCCGCTAATTCGTCTTTCACTCGGTCAGAGAGGCCATGTAAAAAGGTAGCGACCAGGGCCTCATTATTCCAGCTCAATTCAGCTGTGTGGATACGGAACTGAAGAGCATATTGCCCCACTGAACTAGATTCTTGGCGAAGACGTAAGACAGCACTAGCCGCTGAAGAAGCCCGAGCCGGCTCTTCGAAGATATTACGAAAGAGCTTCAAGAATTCGGACAGACTGGAAACCACCGGATCGTTCCTCTCCCACAGGGGGGCAGCCCAGGCCAAAGCTTCACCGGAGAGGAGGGAAATGATATAGGCTACCTTAGCCCGGTCAGATAGGAAGCTTTGAGGCTGAAGCTCAAAATGAATAGTGCATTGGCTGAGAAACCCCCTGCAGGCCTTGGAGTCCCCAGAGAAACGGAACGGAGCTGGCAATCTTAGTGAGTGTGAGGCTGCGACTGGTGCGATAGGTACAGCCGCTGGTTGTACTTGGGGTTGCGGATTCGGGGTTCCCAAGGAGACCTGAAGCTGCTCGAATCGAGAAGCCAGATCCTGGAGGAATCGCATCACCTGGGTCTGATTTGATTCCTGGGTCTCAAGTCTGCGAACTATGCCCTGCAATGGATCATCCGCGGGAAGCGGGATGTCAGCCGGGTTCATGGCTGATCAAACTGTCAGGGTCACCTGTGGCCAGGTGACAGATGCACACCGTAGGGGGACAGGAGTGCACCGCGAGGTAGTGAACCCTATGGCTGGCTTCTGTGGGTAGGAAACTGGGTGGTTGTGGAAAGCGGGACCAGAGGAGCACAACCGGGATCCCAACGGAAGCGAGAGCCAAGATTCCCCAGGGCGCGGAGTCTAAGACCCAGCTGGTCTTCTCCAGGGCCTCTAGTGGTGAGGATGTTACGCTGCAGGCTGGGACCAGGTCGCGGCCCCTGGAGTTTCCTAGCTCACGCCCCGTAGGATAAGGGGAAGCAGCGGCCCACGATAGAGAGAACCGAATAACAAGCCGAAGGTCAGGGGCCACAAGCAGACAAGGATAACGAAGAACGAGCCGAAGGTCAAGGGTCACGAGCAGACAGGGATGGTCGGGGACAAGCCAATAACGTAACAGAGAGACAGACGTAGCACACGGCAGGCAGGAACCCAAACACACAATGCCTAACAAACACGTTGATCAGCAAAGCAGGCTTGCAGTGCACAGGTTAATATAGTGTTCAGTGATAGGGCCTGGGGTGGAGTCAGGCTGGGAGGAGATTATAAAGGAAGCCAGGTGAAGGAGGTCTGGTCTCTAGATGAACACATGAGGAGGAAGGTAAGATGGCAGACAGACATTAATGCATATCCATGACACTTGTTCCAACCATGGTGTCATGACCTTCCTTAAAATGGTCTCTCATGAGATAAAAGCTCTAGATTGTACATCCCCCCCATCCTGGGAATTTAACAAAAAATGAAAAGATGGCCTTACAAAGTCTATCTAGCAACCACACTATCACAATTAAATCAAGTGATAAAGGAGGGAACATTGTCCTCATGGACAATGAACAGTATAATAAAATGTGCAATAACAGTTTAAGTAATCGTGATTGGTACCGTCCAATAGGCTCAGACATTGTTGAGGCATTTAATAAAAAGTTTTATCTCTTTGTGGACAATGCCTTTTCTAGTAAAATTATTTCGAAACAAACCTGGGACTTCATTCGTACCCCTTATCCAAGACTAGTGTCACGTACCTGACGGTGACGAGCCCGGATCTGCAGAGGGAGGCCTCTCTTACGGCTTCCACCAGCGGCCCCTGGTAGTGAAGACAGGAGGCACGGAGGTAGAAGGGGTACGAGTGCCTGGCAGGATGGATCAAGGTAGAGTAGAGTCTGAAGACTGGGACGGATCCAGGCACCCAGGAAGTATAGCAGGCTGAACTGGAACCAGGAACACAGCAACTGGACTGGAACCAGGAACACAGCAACTGGACTGGAACCGATGAAGCAGACTGGACTGGAACCAGGAACACAGCAACGGAGAGATTGGTCAGGCAAGCCGGGTCGGTAGAACTGGCTGGCGACAAGGTACTGGAGGATCAGGCAGAAGAGTGGTCAAAACAAGCCGGTGGTCAGAGGCAGGCAGGAAACTGGAAGGGTCAAGGTAAGCCGGGTCAGATGCAGGTAAATCCACGAATCAGGTCTCTTTGAGTACTACACGCTGTAGAGCAGACAGCAGGGACTGTGTGTCACAGACATGTTTAAATAGCCCTCTGGCGCGCTTTGTGGAGCGTGCGCGCGCCCCCGCAGCGCGCGTGCCCACGCGCGCGGACGTGCCCGAGATTGGAAACCAGGAAGTCCAGGACTCCTGTAGCTGGCAGGATTTCTATGACAACTAGTGACCTTCTACGCATTACCGAAAATACACAAGAATGCGATTGATCCGCCAGGCAGACCTATCCTTTCCGGCAATGGTTCCATTGCCGAAAATCTATCCAAACTAATAGACAAGCATATTAGACCTTTTGTTCTTTCAATACCATCGTACATTCAAGATACCATCCATTTTTTACAAATAATAGAAGATGTGCAAGTTCCTGAGAAATGCATCCTTGCGACTATTGATGTGGAAGACCTCTATAGCTCAATACCGCCCCCTAGAGGGCTGGCCTGCATTCGCAGGGTGCTGTCTCAAATCAGTCACCACAAAACTTTGTTTAATGAATTTATACTTCTCTCTTTGGATCAAATATTGAATCATAATGTTTTTTCATTTGATGGCCGTTTGTTCCTCCAGGTGCAGGGCCAAGCCAGAGGCACTTGCTGTGCCCCTGGCTACACAAACCTGTACCTGGGGGAATGGGAAAACACGTTTTTTTTGCGACGAGTATCTCTCTATGTACCTGTGCCACATTGTTATGTGGCACAGGTACATAGATGACGTCTTTGTCGTTTGGGATGGTCCTCAATTCCTTCTCGATGAATGCTTGATTGCCCTAAACATAACACCTCCAAAGTTACATTCTTGGATGTGGAAATTTTTAAAAACAAAACCAACCTTCTGTCCTGTAAACTATTCAGGAAGACGACAGCGGGTAACACAATCTTGCATTCATCTAGTTTTCACCCTAGATCACTCATTAATTCCATCCCATACGGCCAGTATCTGTGCATCAAGCGCAATTGTTCAAACTACTCAGATTTCAAACGAGAGGCCAATAATCTTAGGAAACGACTACTTGAACGTGGATACAGCCACAAATGCCTCAAGAAGGCATTTCAACGTGCGGATTCCCGCAACAGGCATGAACTGCTAGTCCCCAAAAAGGCTAAAACCCCAAATGAAAGCCACAGAATAATCACCACATACACGAATGACTATGCTAAAGTCATGCAAATATGCATAAAATACTGGCAAATTTTAACGTCAGATGCTGTAATAGGACCCTTTGTACCACCAATTCCCGATAATCACCTACAGACGGGCAACATCTGTGGGTGATTTGGTGGTTCAAAGTGAATTCCGAGGCTTTAATAGAGGTGATCCATGCAAAACAGTGGGAACATTCCCATGTGGATCATGCTCCTACTGTAAATGCATGGACACTAGAAAATATATCTATCTACCTAATGGTATGCATCTCATTCCTAAACACAACTCAAATTGCCAGACTATGGGAGTGGTTTACCTGCTTTTATGCAGTTGTAACTGCTTCTATGTAGGCAAAACCGTAAAAAAATTATGGCAGAGATTGTACCGCCACATTAGGGCTATGCAAACTGCCAATCCTGACCTCCCATTAAGTAGGCACGTGGCCCAAACTCATGGTGGTATATGCCCAACAGTGTCCGTGGCGGGAGCTTCAGTGGTTATCCAATTTAAACGCAACCTTTCCGCCTGGCCTCAACAGGGCATTTAACCTGAAACCTTTTTTACCTGGCTTTGCTACGGGAGGTTTTGATAAGGAGTTATAGGTCCATATACCAAAGTCTATGTACAGAATTTCCTTTATATTCATTATTATTTTCTGTTCTATTTTTCCCTTTTTTTCTCTTTTTTTGTCCTTTTCTCCCTCTTTCCTTCTTTCTCTCTTTCTCTCCTTTATTTACTTTTTCTGGTTATACCAAAGGGTTCATGATCCACTGATTTGCACCTTTGAGATGTATATGTGTACATTGTTTTTACATATGTTAATGTGTACAGTGCTTCTTTGTTAGTCAATCTGTGCCATCCCTATACTAATGTTATGTTTGGTCATTATCCTTAATATATATGATTTCCCTTATTCTAACATCATTTATGTTCCTCTCTTTTTGTAGGTTTCCAATTCTTAACTGCATATTATGTACAGATGGTGATCCCACGTCTCTATGGTCCAAATTCAGCGGTTGCTATACTTCTATGTTTATTCACCTATACAATCCATTATGATCGGTTTTATTGTACCATTTAGACCTGCTCCTTTCCTTGTGGTGTGGCTCGTCGGCACAAAGGGTCCTCCATACCCCATATCATTGGGGTTGGGGGCATCCTTTCTATGGGCTGCAGCACTTAGCGAAGTTGCCAGGACCTTTCCAATGTCCCGCGCACGTGCATTGGCTTTCTCTCTATCTGTCGGGGGTTGCTGCCCCTTCTCGGTGGCCTCTGTCGGCGTCTGATGTCATTGCGTCCTGTGACGCAGTGACACCGGACGCCGCGACGGCCGGGGAACCGCCAGTATAGGGCGGAACTCACAGGCTAAGTTTATGTTGGGTTTTTTAGGCATGCCTCCTGACATCAGGCAGTCTATCTGCCTCACCTGTCAGGTTAAACACACCCCATATACACATGTAGCGGGGTTTCCGTTGAGGCCCCATGGACTACATTACCCAGAACCCCGTTTGGCACCCAGGGTGCATTGGGCTGCCGCAGAGACTCATGGATGGGGTATAAAAGGGGAGGGCGAGGCTAGGCCCGGCCTCTTTGGACACCGCGCGGCTGGCAAGAGAACTTCCTGTGCGGACCTGCTGCGAGAGCAAGGCCCGAGGCCTGGGCCTTGCGCACTTCCAGAGAGCCTTCCACCTCGCTGCGGAGCCTGTGCGGCGACAGACATCTACCTGCTTCAGGGACGTCAGTGAACCGGAGACCAGGCGGTGGCAGATCCTGTGTGTGTGTGGAGACACAGCGGTGGGAGTCCCGGACTGGGATCGAGTCCAGAGGGGTGAGAGAGCACCTGCTCACAACTATAATCGAGTACTTTATTAGGCCTATAGACTGCCTTGGCCCATCGGGTTATATTTTCCTCTTCCTGTCAGGAGACTAGTTGGGGGACTGAGTCATATAGTCTCCGGGGAGTTGTTCTACTACCTTTTACCTTGTTGGATTACAAATATTGTTCCTGTATGTGCACCATCGATCATTTGGCATGCGAAGATTCCTTCTCTAGAGACTGAGTTTACTTGAGTCAGGCCTGACTAGGAGTTGATAGTACTGTTGGGTGCCATATTGTTATCGGGGACTCAAGCTATATGTTAGTGTGTGTTAGAACTAATTGCGCACTATAGTTAACTACTGTTAGTGTTACTGCAGGGCTCTGCATGCATGCGTTATATGTAATATTGATTGCTAACCTTTCTTTACCTATAAGTAAACCTTTTACATTTACTTAAACCTGGTATTGGAGTCTATGTACATATATCTTATCACTGAATCAGAGGGGTATTGTAGGATTGTGCATAAACGGTTATCGAGCTATATAGAAATACCCCCCCCCCCCTAGACTAGCTGTGCCAGAGAAGGGTCGAGTAGATTGCCGAGGGTTGGCTGTGCTGTGTACAGGGCCCAAAAGCAAACCAGCGGCTCCCTTAGTCTGGGGGTAACGCTACACACAATTGGCTCGGATTGGTTGTCGATCTCTACCACTCCCACCTCTCCAGGTACTTAATACTGACATGTACAGCTCATTATTTCTGCACAGCCAAAAGGGTCATTGCCATTGCATGAATCTGAGAGGAACAACCTAGAAGGGTGAGAGACGAACATGCGTTTTGTTTTCTACCTATATATTTACCAGTCACTATAATATTTTCCTCATTTTCTGGTTTTCTACTATGTGGCCCTGCAATTATTTGGCCTAACTGTGTGAGCTCCTCTTGGATCTCTCCCCCCCCCCCCCCCCCCCCACTCCTGACTTTAATGTTGGGAGACTTTTACCTAAACTCATACTGCATTAGTTATATATTCATACATATCAAATTGTAAAACAAATACCTTTTCTTTTCTGCTACCTGTTAGATTTATTCTGGTTCCTCTGAGCCCTGACTTGCCGCTTCACTTTAGGGGCAGAATTTGGGTCACTCTTCAATAAAAATCCGCACCAGATCTGATCTGCCCTGTTACAAAAGAGTGCAGCAAGACCCCAGTTACTGGGGAACAAATCCCCTTATTCTTATACCATATCACTGTTAAAGCGGAGTTCCACCCAAAAGTGGAACTTCCGCTTTAAGCACTCCTCACCCACTGTTGGAAAACTGCCCTGCGGCCCAGTCTCTGAAGGGAGGGGATCATGCTCTGCTTCGGTATGTCACAGTACATGTTGGCATTCATGGTTCTCTCAATGATCTGTAGCTCCGCAGTGCCGGCAGCACTCATGCAGCCCCAGACCATGACACTCCCACCTCCATGCTTCACTGTAGGCAAGACACACTTGTCTTTGTACTCCACACCTGGTTGCCGCCACACACTCTTGACACCAACCGAATAAGTTTATCTTGGTCTCATCAGACCACAGGACATGGTTCCAGTAATCCATGTCCTTAGTCTGCTTGTCTTCAGCAAACTGTTTTCAGGCTTTCTTGTGCATCATCTGTAGAAGAGGCTTCCTTCTGGGACGACAGCCATGGAGACCATTATTGATGCAGTGTGCGGTGTATGGTCTGAGCACTGACAGGCTGACCCCCCACCCCTTCAACATCTGCAGCAATGCTGGCAGCACTCATACGTCTATTTCCCAAAGACAACCTCTGGATATGACGCTGAGCACATGCACTCAACTTCTTTGGTCGACCATGGCGAGGCCTGTTCTGAGTGGAACCTGTCCTGTTATACCGCTGTTTGGTCTTGGCCACCGTGCTGCAGCTCAGTTTCGGGGTCTTGGCAATCTTCTTATAGCCTCGGCCATCTTTATGTAGAGCAACAATTCTTTTTTTCAGATCCCCAGAGAGTTCTTTGCCATGAGGTTTCATGTTGTACTTCCAGTGACCAGCATGAGAGAGTGAGAGCGATAACACCAAATTTAACACACCTGCTCCCCATTCACACTTGAGACCATGTAACACTAACGAGTCACATGACACCGGGGAGGGAAAATGGCTAATTGGGCTCAATTTGGATATTTTCACTTAGGGGTGTACTCACTTTTGTTGCCAGCGGTTTAGACATTAATAGCTGTGTGTTGAGTTATTTTGAGGGGACAGCAAATTTACACTGTTATACAAGCTGTACACTCACTACTTTACATTGTAGCAAAGTGTCATTTCTTCAGTGTTGTCACATGAAAAGATAGAATAAAATATTTTCAAAAATGTGAGGGGTGTACTTACTTTTGTCAGATATTATATATATATTGTTGATAATAATCATTATTATTTTCATATGATATAACTATAACTCATTCTAAGCTAAGATCATGTGACCTGAGAATAAAGAATTCTGCTTCTTCCCACAAACGATTGGTTGGACTTTCAGCCTTGACGATTTCTGGCTGTATTTTGCCTAACACAAAGATTTGCTCTGATCATCAGCTCCATCTATTGGCCATAATGCGTTTTTTTTTATTTATTCTGACTGAGCCATTTCAGAAAAAATACTCCATTAGGGCCACTAGATGGATCTGATGATCCTACAACAGTGGTTCTCAACCTGGGGTCGGGACCCCCTCAGGGGTCGAATTACAATTTGCCAGGGGTCACCGAATCCTGGGCTGTTCCTGAAGCCTGCACCGCTCTCTCAGCCTTTTCGCGGCCGGCCAGCTGGGCTGTTCCTGGAGCCCGCGGCCGCCCACTCTGCCTTTTCACAGCCGCCCATTCAGTTCATGGCATGGCTGGGGGTCAGAGACTAGAGGTCAGCTGACTGATGAGGAATGTGAAGGGGATGAGCCGGAGAAGACCCTATCTCCTGATTTTGGCATAGGTGTCACTGATGCGAGACACCACAGAGCTGGAGACACAGTGAGTAACACTACCTGTGATTATAGTTACCATTAAAGGCCCCACTACAGTTCTCAGATTAGCAGGTGACCTTGATCAAGAGCACCTAAGTTGGCTGATCAGAATTCCCCGCCAGCACTGCCACTGATCCCAACTCCCCGCCAGCACTGCCACTCATCCCAACTCCCCCCCAGCACTGCCACTCATCCCAACTTCCCCCCAGCACTGCCACTCATCCCAACTCCCCGCCAGCACTGCCACTCATCCTAACTCCCCCCAGCACTTCCACTCATCCCAACTCCCCCCCAGCACTGCCACTGATCCCAACTCCCAGCCAGCACTGCCACTCATCCCAACTCCCCGCCAGCACTGCCACTCATCCCAACTCCCCCCCAGCACTGCCACTCATCCCAACTCCCCGCCAGTACTTCCACTCATCCCAAATCCCCGCCAGCACTGCCAATCATCCCAACTCCCCCCAGCACTGCCTCTCATCCCAACTCCCCGCCAGCACTGCCACTCATCCCATCCCCCCCAGCACTGCCACTCATCCCAACTCCCCGCCAGCACTGCCACTCATCCCAACTCCCCGCCAGCACTGCCACTGATCCCAACTCCCCGCCAGCACTGCCACTCATCCCAACTCCCCCCCCAGCACTGCCACTCATCCCAACTCCCCGCCAGCACTGCCACTCATCCCAACTCCCCGCCAGCACTGCCACTCATCCCAACTCCCCGCCAGCACTGCCACTCATCCCATCTCCCCCAGCACTGCCACTCATCCCAACTCCCCGCCAGCACTGCCACTCATCCCAACTCCCCGCCAGCACTGCCACTCATCCCAACTCCCCGCCAGCACTAACACTCATCCCAACTCCCCGCCAGCACTGCCACTGATCCCAACTCCCCGCCAGCACTGCCACTCATCCCAACTCCCCCCCAGCACTGCCACTCATCCCAACTCCCCGCCAGCACTGCCATTCATCCCAACTCCCCGCCAGCACTGACACTGATCAAAACTCCCTGCCAGCACTGCCACTCATCCCAACTCCCCCCCAGCACTGCCACTCATCCCAACTCCCCCCAGCACTTCCACTCATCCCAACTCCCCCCCAGCACTGCCACTCATCCCAACTCCCCCCAGCACTGCCACTCATCCCAACTCCCCGCCAGCACTGCCACTCATCCCAACTCCCCCCAGCACTGCCACTCATCCCAACTCCCCGCCAGCACTGCCACTGATCCCAACTCCCCGCCAGCACTGCCACTGATCCCAACTCCCCGCCAGCACTGCCACTGATCCCAACTCCCCGCCAGCACTGCCATTCATCCCAACTCCCCGCCAGCACTGCCACTGATCCCAACTCCCCGCCAGCACTGCCACTCATCCCAACTCCCCGCCAGCACTGCCACTGATCCCAACTCCCCGCCAGCACTGACACTGATCCCAACTCCCCCCTAGCACTGCCACTCATCCAAACTCCCTGCCAACACTGCCACTGATCCCAACTCCCCGCCAGCACTGCCACTGATCCCAACTCCCCGCCAGCACTGCCACTGATCCCAACTCCCCGCCAGCACTGAAACTCATCCCAACTCCCCGCCAGCACTGCCACTCATCCCAACTCCCCGCCAGCACTGCCACTCATCCCAACTCCCCGCCAGCACTGCCACTCATCCCAACTTCCCGCCAGCACTGCCACTCATCCCAACTCCCCGCCAGCACTGCCACTCATCTCAACTCCCTGCCAGCACTGCCACTCATCCCAACTCCCCGCCAGCACTGCCACTCATCCCAACTCCCCGCCAGCACTGCCACTCATCCCAACTCCCCGCCAGCACTGCCACTCATCCTATCTCCCCGCCAGCACTGCCACTGATTCCAAATCCCCACCAGCACTGCCACTGATCCCAACTCCCCACCAGCACTGACACTCATCCCAACTCCCCACCAGCATTGCCACTGATCCCAACTCCCCACCAGCACTGCCACTCATCCCAACTCCCCACCAGCACTGCCACTCATCCCAACTCCCCGCCAGCACTGCCACTCATCCCAACTCCCCGCCAGCACTGCCACTCATCCCAACTCCCCGCCAGCACTGCCACTCATCCCAACTCCCCGCCAGCACTGCCACTCATCCCAACTCCCCGCCAGCACTGCCACTCATCCCAACTCCCCGCCAACACTGCCACTCATCCCAACTCCCCGCCAGCACTTTCACTCATCCCAACTCCCCGCCAGCACTGCCGCTGATCCCAACTCCCCGCCAGCACTGCCACTGATCCCAACTCTCCGCCAGCACTGCCACTGATCCCAACTCCCCGCCAGCACTGCCACTGATTCCAACTCTCCACCAGCACTGCCACTCATCCCAACTCCCCGCCAGCACTCATCCCAACTCCCGCCAGCACTGCCACTCATACCAACTCCCCGCCAGCACTGCCACTCATCCCAACTCCCCGCCAGCACTGCCACTCATCCCAACTCCCCCCCAGCACTTCCACTCATCCCATCCCCCACCAATGAGTAAGAGAAGGAATACAAATAGAGAATACATGGAAGGGAGAGAAAAAGAGGGGGGGACAAAGAAAAAGGGAGAGAAAGAATAAGAGAAAGAACAAGAAAGACAGCTAGAGAGGGATAGGGGACAAAAACAAGAAATTAGGATAGAGAGATGTAGTGCCCTGCTCCCAATGAGTGGGCGCTATGTGTTAAAATGATAGTTGTCTGAGCAATAGTTTGGCTATGTGGTTCGCTTATCAAGAATAAGCTGGTCGCGTCGTCTCTTGCTCATCTCAATGTCACTGTACAGGTTATAGGGAGCTGTGTAAAACCTGATTTTAGAGACACCGCTGATAAAAGCACAAAGCTCTAACCACAATACTTCCTATGAGCAACTGATGGTGTTACAGTTTCTTTAAAACCAAAGAAAAAGTGTATACTCTGTAAATAACATTAAAATCATTTAAACCTGCCTGAAAAAAAATATAATAAAACATATTGTATATTAGATTGCGGAGGCACAGCGTGGCAACCGAATGTAATATGTTACATTTTAACTACCGTTTAGGCTCGATTCAGTTACACCGCTGGATTCTCAGCTGAACGTGATTATTTGCGGGGGAGGGGTGAAGGTGAGTGAGGTAATGACAGGTAATAGATTCAAAGTATGGCCTTGCTGTTTGCAAATCAATTTACATATGGTTGAATATTGAAGGAAAATTGCACATTATTCTGCGAGAAGTAAAAAAAATATGTACTGTATTTTTTTTTTTAGGCAACAGTGACATCTAGTGGCGATTTAGTAATCTTTTATTTCTTTTTTTCTACAGATTATTTTAAGGAGATTTCGGGGCCTATTTATCAAGGTTGAAATTGCTATTTCTGCGCTGTTTTCATGAAAAATATTGCTGCAGAGGATTTTTTTTTCTTGTATATAAAGCGATATCAATTTCTCATTTGTGTTCAGCACATTTGGATTGAAGCGCATGTAACTTAGAGTCCCCCTATTGAATATTTAGTTCCTAAAAGGTCCAATTGTTTGATCTCAGCATTTAAATGCTGCTCTAATGAGCACACAAAAAAACAGTTCATAGTTTGTGATAAAAAATTTACAAACAGGTAACTTTTCTTCTTCACTGATGTGCGCTGATGAGGTGGCACTGATAAGATGGCACTGATGGGCACTGATAGGTGGCACTGATAAGTCAGCATTGATGGGCGCTCATAGGCGGCACTGATGGGCACTGATAAGCACTGATAAGGCGGCACTGATAGGTGGCACTGATAGGTGGCACTAATGGGCACTAATAGGTGGCACTGATGAGTCAGCATTAATGGGCACTGATCGGCGGCACTGATAGGTGGCACTGATGGGCACTAATAAGGTCGCACTGATAGGTGACACTGATGGGCACTGATAGGTGGCACTAATGGGCACTGATAGATGGCACTGATAAGTCAGTATTGCCGGGCACTGATGGCACTGATAGGTGGCACTAATGGGCACTGATAAGGCAGCACTGATGGGAACTGATAGGTGGCACTGATAGGTGGCATTAGTGGGCACTGATAGGTGGCACTGATAGGTGGCACTAATGGGCACTGATAGGTGGCACTGATAAGGCCGCACTGAAAGGTGACTCTGAGGGGCACTGATGGGTGGCACTAATAGGCACTGATGGGTGGCACTTATAAGTCAGCATTTATGGGCACTGATAAGCGGCACTGATAGGTGGCACTATTGGGCACTGATAGGTGGCACTATTGAGCACTGATAGGTGGCACTGATGGGTACTGATAAGGCGGCACTGATAGGTGGCACTAATGGGCACTGATAAGGCGGCACTGATGGGCACTGATAGGTGGCACTAATGGGCACTGATAAGGCAGCACTGATGGGCACTGATAGGTTGCACTGATGGGCACTGATGAGCCAGCATTGATGTACTCGATGAAGAGGCACTGATAGTTGGCACTGATGTACACTCATAGGTAGCACTGATGAGTCAGATTTGATGGGCACTAATGAGGACGCACTGATGGGAACTGATATGTGGCACTGATGGGCACTGATGAGCCAGCATTGATGTACTCGATGAGGAGGCACTGATAGTTGGCACTGATGTACACTGAAAGGTAGCACTGATGAGGCAGCATTGATGGACTCTGATGAGGAGGCACTGATGGGCACGGTGAGGCAGCATTGATGGACACTGATGAGGAGGCACTGATAGGTGGCACTGATGGGCACTGATGAGTCAGCATTGATGGGCACTGATGAGGAGGAACTAATGAGCACTGATAGGTGGCACTAATAGGTGGCACTGATGGGCACTGATGAGGTAGCATTGATGGACACTGATGAGGAGGCACTGATGACGCTGCACTGATAGGTGGCACTGATGGGCACTAATAGGCACGAGTAGGTGACACTGATAGGCAGCACTGATAGGTGGCACCGATGACGAGGCACTGATGGGCACTGGCAGTACTGGTGGGCACTGGTAGGTGGCACTGGTGGGCACTGCTTAGCAACAGTGGGTGTTGCGTGTGTGGGACCAATGTCCAGTTTACACAAGCCGGTGATCGTCTTTTTTTTTCTTCTCATGTATTCAACGTGAGAGGAAAAAAAGCCGATTACTGACTTCTGCTTACATCACGTGATCAGCTGTCATTGGCTGACAGCTGATCACGTGGTAAGGGGCCGGGGTCAGCCCCTTACTCTGATCTGTGATCACCCGAGTCTCGTAGACTCACTGATCACAGAGAGGGCGCGCAGGCAGCACATGCACGGGAGGACATACATGGATGCCCTCTTGCCAATTTAGGCCGGCGCTGTAGCCGTCTTTGGGGTATTGCGCAGGCAGGAAGAGGTTAAAGCTGTAGATACTGCTTCATGAATGGACCCTTTTTTTTTATTTTTTCAGGACAGACGAGACTTTATTTCGGTGATATTTTCTTGCACAAATGGTGTCCTTGTTATGCAATCCAAAAACAAAAACTTAAAATGCACACCTTTTTCTACTTTAACCACTTCAGATCATGGAGATTTTACCCCCCTTCAAGACCAGGCATTTTTTTGCGATACGGCACTGCGTTACTTTAACTGACAATTGCGCGGTCGTGTGACGCTGTACACAAATAAAATGTATGTCTTTTTTTCCCACAAATAGATCTTTCTTTTGGTGGTATTTGATCACCTCTGTGTTTTTTTTATTTTTTGCGCTATAAACAAAAAACAACCGACAATTTTGAAAAAATAAAAAACAATATTTTTTACTTTCTGCTATAAAACATCCAATAAAAAAAAATGTGAAAAATCTAATTTCTTCATCTTCTTTTTATTATTATTATTTCGTTATGTTCCATTTGTTTAGATGCGGCATTCGTTATTTCGGATAATTCGTAACTTCAGATAAATTTGTATTCGTTCACTAACAGCCAAATTTGAACGGAAATTCCAATATCTATATCTAATTTAATAGTTAGTAATAGTTAAGACATTATTAATTAGTTATTTCAGATTTTTGAATTTTTGGATTTTCATTCTTTTGAATGTTCGGATTTCGAATTTCCATCATTGAGCTTCCCTTTGAGAGGATCGCAATGGATTTGGTAGGTCCGATAATGAAGTCCGCTAGGGGGCACCAGTACATTTTGGTTATATTGGACTGTGCCACCCGTTATTCGGAAGCGATTCCTCTCCAAAATACCTTGGCTAAAACCATAGCCAAAGAGCTATCTCTTGTTTTTAGTCGTGTGGGTATTTGTAAGGAACTGCTTACGGACCCAGGTACACCCTTTATGTCCCGGGTTATGAAAGAGCTGTGTAAGTTGTTCAAAGTGACACAATTGCGTACATCTGTGTATCACCCCCAAACAGATGGGTTGGTTGAAAGATTCAACAAAACTCTAAAACAAATGTTGAAGAAAGTGGTGGATAAAGATGGAAAGGATTGGGACTGTCTAATTCCCTATTTAATGTTTGCCATTAGGGAGGTACCCCAATCCTCTACGGGTTTCTCACCCTTTGAGTTACTCTATGGGAGACACCCAAGAGGGCTGTTGGATATCGCCAAGGAAACCTGGGAAAGTGAAGTTCTCCCCACAGGAGTGTGATTGAGCATGTCGCCCTGATGCAAGATAGAATTGCACAGGTAATGCCAATCGTAAAGGAACATTTGGCCCAAGCGCAGTTGGCACAGCAGAGAGTGTACAACCGTGGGGCCAAGACCCGTACCTTTTCCCCGGGGGATAAGGTATTGGTACTTGTCCCTACGGTTGAAAGCAAATTCCTTGCCAAATGGCAAGGCCCCTACGAGATAATGGAAAAAGTGACCGAAGTGAATTACAAGGTCAGACAACCAGGAAGGTGAAAGCCCGAACAGATCTATCACATTAATCTGTTGAAAGCCTGGAGGGATAGAGAGTCCCTAGTCGCAGAAACTTTGTCACCAGCTCAGTCTGATTGCGTGATTCCTGAGGTTGGAATAGCAGTCACCTTGTCAAACCCCCAACAACACGAGGTTAAGGAGTTTGTGCTTCGCAACAAGGAGGTTTTCTCTGAGCTGCCGGGACAAACGTCTGGGGTAGAGCATGATATTATTACCCCGCCCGGTGAAAGGGTGAAGCTAAAACCCTATCGGGTCCCGGAGGCCCGCCGGGAGGCAATACGTGAGGAAGTACAGAAAATGCTTGAATTGGGGGTGATAGAGGAATCCCAAAGTGATTGGTCCAGTCCCATAGTGTTAGTGCCTAAACCGGATGGGAGCTGGCGATTTTGTAACGATTTCCGACAACTAAACAAAGTTACAAAATTTGACACCTAACCCATGCCACGTATAGATGAGTTGGTCGACCGGTTGGGAACAGCCCGATACATGACAACTCTTGATCTCACCAAAGGGTATTGGCAAATTCCCCTGGCCAAATCGGCCAAGGAGAAAATGGCGTTTGTAACCCCAGATGGGGCGTTCTAATATAAAAGAATGCCGTTTGGTTTACAGAATGCGCCGGCAACATTCCAGCGGAAAATGGACCAGATACTGAGGCCCCATCGGAAGTATGCCGCGGCTTACCTGGATGAAGTAATTATCTATAGCACAGATTGGGCCTCACATCTGCCAAAAGTGCAAGCAGTCCTAGACTCTATCCGGGAAGCGGGGTTTATGGCCAACCCCAAGAAGTGTACCATTGGACAGGAGGAGGCCAAATATCTTGGGTACACCATTGGGAGAGGAGTAACAAAACCCCAAGTCAATAAAGTCAAGGTCATACAGAATTGGCCACGTCCCAACAGCAAGAAGCAGGTATAAGCCTTTCTGGGAATCGCGGGTTATTATCTGCGATTCATTCCCCACTTTGCTTCTAAGGCTGTGCCCCTAACCAACCTGACAAAAGGGAAAAAGTCTGTCATGGTTAAATGGACCCCAGAGGCTGAGGCAGCATTCCAATTCTTAAAAAAAGCCTTATGTAGCCAGCCAGTGTTGTACTCACCAGACTTCTCTAGGGACTTTGTCGTACAAAGTGATGCATCAGACGTTGGGTTAGGAGCAGTATTGTCCCAGGTCTAGAACGGGGAAGAGCACCCAGTCATTTACCTCAGCAGGAAATTGAAGTCCCATGAGGTAAATTACGCCACGATTGAGAAGGAGTGTTTAGCGGTGAAGTGGGCTCTAGATTCCCTTCGGTACTATCTGCTAGGGAGGCATTTTCACCTAATTACTGATCACGCTCCTTTAATGTGGATGGCTCAAAACAAAGAGACAAATAGGAGATTAAATAGGTGGTTCCTGGCCCTACAGGAATTCATCTTTACGGTAAAGCATCGCCCTGGCGTTCAAATGGGGAATGTGGATGCTTTGTCTCGAGTACATGCATGCCTGATTGCTTGTGTTCCAACCCCAAGGTTAAAACAAGAGGGGGGGGGGGTATGTGAGAGCAGGCAGGTAAAATCACCAGGTTGCATCCAGGATGGAAGATATATTTGTCATAGATTCAGGCTTTATGCCGATTTATACCACTAGGGGGAGTGCTGGGAGTCTTGCAGGGGAAGAGTTAATGAGCCCAGCTGAAGTAAGTGGGCTCATTAGGGCCTCTACAAGAACTCCCAGCATGCTAAGGGAGATGCTCCAACCTGGAACCAGATCTGTGTGGATAGTCTGGGGAGTGTGATCTCTGTGCGGTGAGCCAAAGCCTGTGTGGTTAGTGCTAAGAACTTCTAAAAGCAGGGAGCTAGGGACTGGGACAGCACAAGGCTGTACCCAGTTGTTAGTTAGGGACACCAACGTGTGTAGTGAGCGGTCAAGTTGACCAGGATTTCATTTCCTGTTTCTTTTGTTTTTGCTGTATTTTTTTTGTCTGTATATAGTTCAAATAAAACCACACCCTTTTGTTTTCTCCTACCACTGTCTGCTGTGCCTGTTTTTGTGTGGTGAACCCATCCAGGGGGTCACACACACCCGCTGCTGAGTTAACCCCCTCACAGTATATATATATATATATATATATATATATATATATATATCAGTGGGACAATGGACAGTGTCAGCAGAGATTGGTGTTAGTAATTTTTTTTTATTATTTTTTTTATTATTACTCTTTTACAATTACATTTTTTTATTATTTTTTCACATTTTTTTACAATATTTTTTATTATTAGTTTTTTTTTTAATTTTAGGAGTCCCATTGGGGGGCCTTGGTGAAATATCAGGGGTCTAAACAGACCCCATATATCTCACTTTTGAGAGAGAGAGAAAGAGGACAGAGATTGTCCAGTCCTTTTCTCTGCAGCCAAGCAGCAACCCCTGCTGCTTGGTGTGCCAGGTGTGCCTGGGCAAACCCTAATCACCGTGTGCTGCGCAGATTCCCCCAATCTGCGCAGCCCAGGGTGATTAGGGTGTGTGCACGCCTATGGTGCTGAGAAATACAGGCAGATACTTCTCCATCATGCCATACAATCAGGGTGGCCTCTGATTGGCCCCAAATTTATTCTACAGCAGGACAACCACCCCAAACATACAGCCAACGTCATTAAGAACTATCTTCAGTGTAAAGAAGAAAAAGGAGTGAAAGTGATGGTTTGGCCCCCACAGAGCCCTGATCTCATCATCATGCAATCTATTGGGGATGACATGAAGAGACAGAGGGATTTGAGGCCGCCGACATCCACAGAAGATCTGTGCTTAGTTCTCCGAGATGTACATAAAGCAACCTACCTGCCGAGTTCCTTCACCAACTGTGTGCAAGTCTACCTAGAAGAAGGCAAAGGGGGGGGGGGGTCACCCCCAATATTAATTGGATTTCTCTTCTGTTCATTCACTTCCAATATTGTTAATTGATAAAAAAAATAAACAATTATCACATCTATTTCTGAAAGTGTTCTTCAATTACAGAATTTTATCACACCTGCTTAAGACTTTTGCACGGGGGGGTGTCTGGAGTCAAACTCTCAATATACAGTCCATGCCTACAATGGTTGGATCACCATTCTTTTTTTTTTCTTTTATTGTGAAGCTTTATTATATGAACACTTACCTCCATGCACACTGCTCCTGAAAAGTCTGTTTATGTGCACACGCTCTCCAGATGTGGTTGCACGATATTTATTTATAAGGTAAGGCCGCCTTTCCGTCTGTCACCCACGTGGAGGGGGAGGGGGGGTGGTAGCATCAGTGGTAGTGCGAGTAGGGGGGAGGTTTGTTTGCGGCCCCCCCCCCAAAATATTGAGCACCAGCCGCCACTCGGGGCCATCTTTAACGCGGGGCAAATGGGGCAGCTGCCTTGGGCCCGGTCTTCCCTGTGAGTTCTAAAGCAGCTGCCGCCTTGAGCCCGCGCTATCCGCAAATTGGGGCCACGATGATGGCACTGCAGAGTACACCGGGGACATGGGAGGCAGCGCTGTAATCCCAAGCCAGCAGAGAAGAGGCGGGGGCGAGGGTGAGGGCGAGAGCAGGGCCCGGAGCTCCACCGACGCTCTGACCCGCCTCCATGTAGTCTGTATACTCGGGAGGGAGGCAGCGCTGTATTCCCCAGCCAGCAGAGAGGGGGCAGGGCCAGGAGCTCCACTGATGCTCTGACCCCGCCCCATGCAGCCTGCATGCTCGGGAGGGAACGGCTGTAGTAGGAGCAGAGCTCGGAGTGGGAGCCCCACCCAGGGACTTCTGAAAGTGCATAATGAGCCCGGCTGGCCAGGTATGCCCCCCCCCCCCCCCAGACTGCCTGACTGCTACCCTAAACCCTGAGCTTTTGTTCAGCTGTAAAGCTGTGCATTACTGAAAGGTCTCTGGTCATCTACTGTAATATGGAAAGAGATTGGAAGGAGGCTAGGGGTTGGACTTTAATGGTAACGTATATTAGCTGATATCCAGTCAAAATGTAAGAAATTACAAAAGAGTTTTTATTACAAAAGCAGATAATTTTACATATTCATAGAATAAAACATTTGATCATGACAATCATAAAGTACATCCTATCGTTACCCAATAGAACATCAGATTCATCCATAATAGATTGATTTTTTTGTTGCTCAACATGTTTCATGGATTTTTGTATTAGCCGCTTCTTCAGGAGCTTTGTTTATGTAGCGCACACCACCTCCACTCCTACCTGCATTAACTTGGCTCCTCGCAGGAGGAAGGGAGGCACACCGCACCACAAGCCTGTACCCTCCTGTGTAAAGAGGTTGAGCAGTGTTGTTTTTGGGTCCTGTCTGCAGTCAGAGTCAAAGTCCTCCTGAGAATGATTCTCACCTCTACCGTGGGTAGAGGCAAGTCCTTGACTTCCCCAGTAACGTAATTTTCCACACCAGCTGAAAGTCCAACTCAATATTTATTCTCACTTTGCAATAAACAGTCTCTTGGATAGAGGAAAGGTTGGAGAAAGGAAACAGGACAGTTTAAGGTGTGGAGGAGGTCCAGGCACAAACGTAGCTCAAACTCTTGACTGTTCAGATTCTCAAACAGTTTTTGGCGCACGGTCTCTGCCACAGACCGTGAGGTTGGTCTCTGTCACAGACCTGGTGGATAAGGTCACTGCCACTGACCTGGTGAGCTAGGCCACTGCCACTGACCAGGTGGATTAAGGCCACTGCCACTGACCTGGTGAACTTTAGTCTCTTCCTTCTTAGAACATGGCCCCTATCAAGGAGAAGACGTCCCCCTAGAGAGTCAACAGACCCTTCCTTCACCGTGACTCCCGCATCAGTCCTTCGGAATGGATCCTCCCTTCTCTTAGGGTGCGGGTCCCCTCGCAAGGCGGCACCCTGGACTCCTCAATCCTTAGTGGGCCCCAGCCGAAGGTGCTGGGCCTCGGGCCTTCCCTGTGACTCCCTGGGTTTTCATACCCAGGCGAACAGGACGGCAGGATAGTACCTCATCCCAGGCTGAAGGTGCCTGAGATGGAACAGGAACACAGCCTCCGGGCCTAGAGCACCCGGAGATGAGCCACACGCCCAGGCCGAAGGTGCCTGGGCGTGGACGAACGAAGACCAACCTAAACCGGAGGCGTCTGCCCCTTTTATATCCTTCTCCAGCATGCACAGCAGGTTCCCCCCTCCGCTGTACGACTGCCGAGAGGGGCCATAAAAGGCACAGCCCTGTATTGGTGGTTCAACCCTAGCCTACCGCGGCAGCACCACCTGTAGGCTACAGGGAACTGCACACCAACACCATCCCCCGAAGACAAAATGGTCCCTGAACCCTGACAAATTGAGGTGTCTGAGCCTAATTACCACTCAGACACTTCCCTTAAATTGACCACCCCGCTACACATTCCCCCCACTAATGGACACTGGTCCCCAGTGTCTGGAGCGAACCCATGCCTCTAGAACCTGAGTCAGCATAGGCCTATTCCAGAGACTCAAAAAAAAAAAATTAAAAACTGCTTGTTTGTGCCAGAGCCTAACATTGGGAAAATGGGGTTAAAAGCAGAAATGAAAGAAGAACAACAGAAACACATGTGTACATTACAATCTCAAATGTCACATAAACACATCTCCAAAATTTACATTTCCCTTCCCCCGTCTGCACTAGCTAAAATCACCCTCTTCTCTGTGAGTTGCTTGGTGTCCACCTGCAGAGGGAGAAAGCACACATAAAACCAAGACATGTACAGCAGAAGTGAAGAGATTATCCCCGGAGGAACAATCCCTTCCTTCCAAAAGTAAAACACATTTTTTTTTCCTAAACCCGAGTCTCTTTTTTTCAGACAATACAACACCGCCACCTAGTGGGAGTGCCACCGTCAAGACACCCGTTCCAGAAACTTTCTCTTCTTCTTTGGCCCTGAACTGAACTACTCTACCCCAAAGTCCTTGTGTCTTTGCGGTGCAGAGAGAGGGAGAAAAAAAACAACTGCTCCCACTCTTCCAACAAGTAGAACACCCCTATGTCAGGGCAAAAGTTCTTGGGCTCCAGAGAGTACACTCCGGAAACAAAAGGCAAAACAACAAGAGTTTAGTCTCTCTAAGATCATACTGTGGGTCTGGCAACACCAGCGGCTTCCAGTGTTTATCAAAGGTGTCGATGTGGTACTCGACATTGTCTTTGTCCCTTCGGCAAATAACCACCTTGTCCGCATGTATGTGCCGTCCAAGCATCCAGGCTTCCTTACAGTCTTTGTACCGCTTGGTAGCGGCAGCAGAACACGAATAGTACCTACGGGCCTGGGGTACCTTTATGTGTGTCCAAACAAAGTCCGAGTACCAGCGGTGTCTGGAGGCCTCTACCTCGAACAAAACCTCCTTTGACAGGTACGGGTATTCCCACCCATAATCGCTGGCAACCTTCTGGTTAAAAAAAACGCTGCAAACGGGACAAAGGTGGCATGGTCAGACGATCTCCCGAACCAGGCAGGACTAAAGCGTCCGGGTGTCAAGGTACTGTCACTACCTCAGGACCAGACACAGGGGCCCGCAATGACACCCGTCCCACTCCAACAACAGATCCAGGTGTCTCCAGCGGTGGAAGAGTAGACAACGGGACAAATCCCTCCTCAGGCTCCGGGGCCTCCACCCGGGGTGTGCTTTCCCCAGTAGATATGGGTGGGTCCCTATTTCTATGGGATAAGGACAGGGGCATCTTATCCCAACCCTTCCTCTCAAACATCTCATCAATGGCGGCGGCGTCTCCTGCATCGGATACCGACTCCAGGTCAGAGGTGTCACACTCCTCCGCAGGCAGGTAACTCTGAGTAGATGACGAGTCACCCCCTCTGGCAAGTTCAAGGACCCTTGGATCCCCGACACAAGGGGCCTCAGACAGAGTCTCTTTCCCCGGCTTACCTCGGCTTGTAGCTGAGCCAGGACGTCCGGGACTTTTCCTTTCGGATGCATCTGTTCCGAGTAAGCGCTGGGGCGTAACTCCACCACGGCCGCAGGAAGCCTTTACAAAACCAATGTTCCTCTTGGGCGGTGGGAGCATGGACTCTGTGGCGACCGAGGCAGCATCCTCCGGTCTCTCCAACTCTGGTTCCTCAATTTCTGGAACATCTCTGCTCGCGACTTCCTCCGAAGTCTCAACAGTGCGCGTAGGGGTGGCTGCATAAGCTCTGGCTCCTTCTTCCAAAGTGGTGGCGCCTGTAAGGCAGTTGAGGCGGAAAGCTCGAGGCTTCTCTGTGGGTTGCTCCACCTCAAATAGGAACTCATTACAATGCTCGCATCTGCCGAAAGGCTTGAGATGCACCACCAGTCCCGAGCAGCCGGGACAAACCACTCCGAGGGCCTCCGCATCTCTGCATACGTAGAGGGCAAAACGTCCCCGGGGCTTCAGCCGAATCCCTGTATCCATCACGGAAGCAGCAAACGAGGTCACGTTCATGGTGGTAGCGGCCAGAATCCATGAGGCTTGAGACGCCATGCTACTCGCTTGCTGTTCCATTGCGCACTGTCCTTTTCGCACCAAAGTCCCCACGTGCAACTCCACACATGGCCAGACTTCTCCCATCTCCTGCACGGTTCGCGGGCTTTCTGTATAGGCACGCCCACGAACTACGCAGTCAGCATTCTCCTCTTGGCGCAGTTCTCAATATGGCCGACCTCCACGGAACTTCACTGGGGAATAAAGTTCAAACTCTGGGGGGTCTTCAACACTTTCCAACCACAGACAAATCCCGGACTCGAGCCCCCACGTGTAGCGCATACCACCTCCACTCCTACCTGCATTACCTTGGCTCCTCGCAGGAAGAAGGGAGGCACACCGCACCACAAGCCCGTACCCTCCTGTGTAAAGAGGTTGAGCGGTGTTGTTTTTGGGTCCTGTCTGCAGTCAGAGTCAAAGTCCTCCTGAGAATGATTCTCACCTCTACCGTGAGTAGAGACAAGTCCTTGACTTCCCCAGTAACATAATTTTCCACACCAGCTGAAAGTCCAACTCAATATTTATTCTCACTTTGCAATAAACAGTCTCTTGGATAGAGGAAAGGTAACAGGACAGTTTAAGGTGTAGAGGAGGTCCAGGCACAAACGTAGCTCAAACTCTTGACTGTTCAGATTCTCAAACAGTTTTTGGCGCACGGTCTCTGCCAAAGACCGTGAGGTTGGACTTTGCCACAGACCTGGTGGATAAGGTCACTGCCACTGACCTGGTGAACTAGGCCACTGCCCGGGTGGATTAAGGCCACTGCCACTGACCTGGTGAACTTTAGTCTCTTCCTTCTTAGAACATGGCCCCTATCAAGGAGAAGACGTCCCCCTAGAGAGTCAACAGACCCTTCCTTCACCGTGACTCCCGCATCAGTCCCTTGAAATGGATCCTCCCTTCTCTTAGGGTGCGGGTCCCCTCGCAAGGCGGCACCCTGGACTCCTCAATCCTTAGTGGGCCCCAGGCGAAGGTGCTGGGCCCCAGGCCTTCCCCGTGACTCCCTGGGTTTTCATATCCAGGTGAACAGGACGGCAGGGTAGTACCTCATTCCAGGCTGAAAGTGCCTGAGATGGAACAGGAACACAGCCTCCGGGCCTAGAGCACCCGGAGATGAGCCACACGCCCAGGCCGAAGGTGCCTGGGTATGGACGAATGAAGACCGACCTAAACCGGAGGCGTCTGCCCCTTTTATATCCTCTGCCAGCATGCACAGCAGGTCCCCCCCCTGCTGTACAACTGCCGAGAGGAGCCAAAAAGGCACAGCCCTGTATTGGTTGTTCAACCCTAGCCTACCGCGGCAGCGCCACCTGTAGGCTACAGGGAACTGCACACTAACACCATCCCTCGAAGACAAAATGGTCCATGAACCCTGACAAATTGAGGTGTCTGAGCCTAATTACCACTCAGACACTTCCCTTAAAGAGGAAGTAAACCCCCGTTTTAATTTTTTTAAATACATCACCTGCAAGAGAAAGTCATAATGAGCTAGTATGCACAGCATACTAGCTCATTATGTGTCACTTACCTCCGATCGAAGCCCCCGAAGTCTGTTTGTTTACAAAGTGGGTTTACAACCACTTTAAATTGACCACCCCGCTACATTTACATATATATTGTCAGATGGTACATGCACAGGGTTGTCATGTGACTATAAACAAAAAAAGAAAATGCATAAGTATTGATTATCACAGTGTGGGTATAAACAGTTCAAATTTTTTATAAAAGAGAAAAGGCATCCATCTCATAAACACCCCCCCAATCTTATTCACATGTCTCACCGAAGGAAGTTGCGCCAAGGAAAACTGGGGACCGGAACAGATGGTAACTCACCCCGGAGGACACAGGAGCTTGGGACACCTACATCCACATCCAGTATTATTCTAATTCAAAAATATATATAGATAAAGGTGAAAAATATATAGATTAGCTGGCTGTCCCAAGAAAAGGGGCGCATATAGAAAATTATTGAATTTAATTTAACGGTGGTTAAGGGTTGTTTATTAGCATACCTTACTTGGGAGCGTCTATGCAAACCTGCAGTATCAGTGGCAGCATAGAGATCACCTCTACAAACAGAAGAGATCTATAAAAACAAAAGTCAGTTATACATTTTAGTATGTATTCCCTGTTTGGGCTTATATCAATAGCAAATATACTAAGTATATACGGTATATATAAGAAGCGAGGTCTGGGAACAGAGTATATTCAAGATGTATTTACCTGGAACCTTTTCCATACGGATAAATCCAGGAAAATTTAACCACTTAACGACCGCTCACTGTATATATACGTCGGCACAATAGCACCGACAGGCACAATCACGTAGAGTGTACGTGATTGCCTTTGTACAGTTGGGGGGTCCAATCGGACCCCCCTTCTGTACAGTGAGCGGTCGGAATTCGTTGGGGAGCGATCCGACATGAGAGGACGGCCGTTCAATTCCGGCCACCCCCCCCCCCCCGCGATCACTCCCGGTGAATGGAAATGCCCCCTCTGTCTGTGGAATGTACACACAGGCAGAGGAAGCAGGAGGAAGTGATGTCATCTCTTGTGCGGCGCTCACATATACCGAGCGCCATACAAGAGAAGACATCAAGGTTAGTGCACAAACACTACACTAACACCAGCACACATAGGCACATAAATCGCCCCCCCAGGCCCCCCCAGATCACCCCCCAGCCCCCAGTCACAGTGTCACTGATTGCAGTGACCATTTATTTACTGATCACTGCAATCAGTGACATTTGTGACTGTAAAAGTGTCACTACATTTAGTTTTAGGTCCAGTGTAGCCCCCTAACCCCCCCTTTATAAAGGTTTAACCCCTTGATCACCCCCCAGATAACCCTTTCACCCCCTAGCACCACCGTCGCTAAGCGATCATTTTTCTGATCGCTGTCTTAGCGTCGGTGATGCAGATCGGTAGCCAGTAATTTTTTTTAGGTTCGCCGCAGGTTTTTATAGCGTCAGGTACCCCCATATATTATCTAATAAAGGTTTTAACCCTCTAATTGCCCCTAGTTAACCCTTTCACCAGTGATCATCATATAAGTGTTACGGGTGACGCTGGTTAGTTAGTTTGCTTTTTATAGTGTCAGGGCACCCGCCGTATATAACCCAATAAAGGTTTAACCCCCTGATCGCCCGGCGGGTGATATCAATTAGGTTTTAGCGTCAGAGAGGGTCTGCGTCACACCCCAGGCAGCATCAGGTTAGTGCCAGTAACGCTAACACCCACGCGTGAAGCATACACCTCCCTTAGTGGTATAGTATCTGAACAGATCAATATCTGATCTGATCAGATCTATACTAGCGTCCCCAGCAGTTTAGGGTTCCCAAAAACGCAGTGTTAGCGGGATCAGCCCAGATACCTGCTAGCACCTGCGTTTTGCCCCTCCGTCCAGTCCAGGCCACCCAAGTGCAGTATCGATCGATCACTGTCACTTACAAAACAAAAACACACATAACTGCAGCGTTCGCAGAGACAGGCCTGATCCCTGCGACTCCAGTGCTGTAGGAGGTGATTTCACCACCACAGTTTAAAAAAAAAAGCAAATATGCCGAAGCATTGGGGCAGCAGGGGCGGAGGAGTGATTTTGCTCCTAATGCCGCGTACATACGGTCGAAATTCCGACGGAGGCTTGCCCGTGGAAAAGTCCGACCATGTGTGTGCGGCATAACTTTTTTGCGGGAGGATGCCCCCATGCTTCGGCATATATAAATTGTGCATGTATGCCCATCATTAGAAGTGGGTGGATGAAGGGCGGTATTCTAATGGTGGGCATACCCACCGATCAATCTCTTTTTTCGTTCAGCCACCTGGCTGCATGAAAAAAAAAGATTACAATACATGTCCAACAAGGACCAGCAACGTACTGGTATGTTGCTGGACTTTGAATGGTTATACCAGATTGATGCCTGCAGGTTTAGGTATCATCTTGGTATCATTCTTTTCAGCCAGCGGCCGGCTTTCATGTAAAAGCAATCCTAGTGGCTAATTAGCCTCTGGACTGCTTTTACAAGCAGTGGGAGGGAATGTCCCCCCCCCCGGATATAAAAAGCGCCATTGGGAAATTGGGAAAGCATTTTATCACACCGATCTTGGTGTGGTCAGAAGCTTTGAGGGCAGAGGAAAGATCTAGGGTCTAGACCCCAGTTTTTTTCAAAAAAAGAGTACCTCTCACTACCTATTGCTATCATAGGGGATATTTACATTCCCTGAGATAATAAAAAACAATAAAAATGATAAAAAAAAAAAAATATGGAAGGAACAATTTAAAAATAAAATAAAAAAGCAAAATTAATAATAAAAAAAAAAAAAAAGCACCCCTGTCCTGCCCTGCTCTTGCCCAATGGCGAACGCAAGCGTCGGTCTGGCGTCATATGTAAACAGCAATTGCACCATGCATGTGAGGTATCACCGCGAAGGTCAGATCGAGGGCAGTAATTTTAGCAGTAGACCTCCTCTGTAAATCTAACGGGGTAACCTATAAAGGCTTTTAAAGGCTTTTAAAAATGTATGTAGTTTGTCGCCAATGCGCGTTTCTGCGAAATTTTAAAGCATGTCGTGTTTGGTATCTATGTACTCGGCCTAAGATCATCTTTTTTATTTCATCAAACATTTGGGCAATATAGTGTGTTTTAGTGCATTCAAATTAAAAAAAAGTGTATTTTTCCCCAAAAAATTTGTTTGAAAAATCGCTGCGCAAATACTGTGTAGAAAAAAAAAATGCAACACCCACCATTTTATTCTGTAGGGCCTTTGCTTTAAAAATATATATAATGTTTGGGGGTTCAACATAATTTTCTTGCAAAAAAAAAATGTTTTCATGTAAACAAAAAGTGTCAAAAAGGGCTTTGTCTTCAAGTGGTTAGAAGAGTGGATGTAAGCTTCATAATGTTGTGTATAAAATGCCAGAACAGTTCAAAACCCCCCCAAATGACCCCATTTTGGAAAGTAGACACCCCAAGCTATATACTGAGAGGCATGTTGAGCCCATTGAATATTTTATATGTTGACACAAGTTGCGGAAAAAAGACAATTTTTTATTTATTTTTTGCACAAAGTTGTCACTAAATGATATATTGCTCAAACATGCCATGGGCATATGTGGAATTACACCCCAAAATACATTCTGTTGCTTCTCCTGAGTACGGGGATACCACATGTGTGAGACTTTTTGGGAGCCTAGCCGCGTACGGGACCCCAAAAACCAATCACCGCCTTCAGGCTTTCAAAGGGTGTAAATTTTTGATTTCACTTCTCACTGCCTATCACAGTTTCGGAGGCCATGGAATGCCCAGATAGCAGAAAACCCCCCCAAATGACCCCATTTTGGAAAGTAGACACCCCAAGCTATTTGCTGAGAGGTATTGTGAGTATTTTGCAGATCTCGCTTTTTGTCACAAAGTTTTGAAAATTGAAAAAAAAAAAGAAAAGAAAAAAATGTTCTTTCTTCATTTTCAAAAACAAATGAGAGCTGTAAAATACTCACCATGCCTCTCAGCAAACAGCTTGGGGTGTCTACTTTCCAACATGGGGTCATTTGGGGGGGGTTTGTGCTATTTTGGCATTTTATGGCCTTCGAAACTGTGATAGGTAGTGAGGAGTCAATTTAAAAATTTGTGCCTAGAAATCCTGAAGGCGGTGATTGGTTTTCGGGGTCCCGTACGCGGCTAGGCTCCTAAAAAGTCCCACACATGTGGTATCCCCGTACTCAGGAGAAGCAGCAGAATGTATTTTGGGGTGCAATTCCACATATAACCATGGCATGTGTGAGCAATATATCAATTTGTGACAACTTTTTTAAATTTTTTTATTTTTTTTTGTCATTATTCAATCACTTGGGACAAAAAAAAAATATTCAATGGGCTCAACATGCCTCTCAGCAATTTCCTTGGGGTGTCTACTTTACAAAATGGGGTCATTTGGGGGGGTTTTGTACTGCCCTGCCATTTTAGCACCTCAAGAAATGAGATAGGCAGTCATAAATTTAAAGCTGTGTAAATTCCAGAAAATGTACCCTAGTTTGTAAACGCTGTAACTTTTGCGCAAACCAATAAATATACACTTATTGACATTTTTTTTACTAAAGACATGTGGCTGAATACATTTTGGCCTAAATGTATGACTAAAATTGAGTTTATTCGATTTTTCTTATAACAAAAAGTAGAAAATATCATTTTTTTTCAAAATTTTCTGTATTTTCCGTTTATATCGCAAAAAATAAAAATGGCAGAGGCAATCAAATACCATTAAAAGAAAGCTCTATTTGTGGGAAGAAAAGGACGCAAATTTCGTTTGGGTACAACATTGCATGTCCGCACAATTTACAGTTAAAGCAGTGCAGTGCAAAATTCTGAATTCACCTCTGGTCCTTTAGCTACCAAATGGTTCGGGGCTTAAGTGGTTAAAGAGCTGATTTAGAGATGTATATGTGGAGAAACTAAGGAATTTGTTCACCAGCAAATTAAAGATGTTCCCTGTGGGGAAGAGGGGCAGGGATTAATGGTGGACTCTAGAATATTATTGAGTAATATAGTATAAATAGAGTGGGACCTGCTGTAATATGTCTGCAGTCTCTGACCATCTCCTGTAGTATGTCTGCAGTCTCTGACCATCTCCTGTAATATGTCTGCAGTCTCTGATCATCTCCTGTAATATGTCTGCAGTCTCTGACCATCTCCTGTAATATGTCTACAGTCTCTGACCATCTCCTGTAGTATGTCTGCAGTCTCTGACCATCTCCTGCAGTATGTGTGCAGTCTCTCACCATCTCCTGCAGTATGTGTGCAGTCTCTGACCGTCTACTGTAGTGTGTCTGCAGTCTCTCACCCTCTCCTGTACTATGTGTATTAATGTGCTGCTTTACCTGCTCAAATATTTGGAACTTCTCCACTGCTCAGTGAGCGGTAATGATGTGCAGTAACCTGTGTCAATCAATCGGTGAACAGTAGTGATCTGCTGTAATCTCTAGTAACTCGTCAGTTAGCAGTAATGATGTGCTATAACCTCTAGCAGCCAATCAGTGAGCAGTAATAATGTGCTATAACCTCTAGCAACCAATCAGTGAGTGGTAATGATGTGCTGTAACTTCTAGCAACCAACCAGTGAGTGGTAATGATGTGCTGTAACTTCTAGCAACCAATCAGTGAGTGGTAATGATGTGCTATAACCTCTAGCAACCAATCAGTGAGCAGTAATAATGTGCTATAACCTCTAGCAACCAATCAGTGAGTGGTAATGATGTGCTGTAACTTCTAGCAACCAATCAGTGAGCAGTAATGTTGTGCTGTAACCTCTAGCAACCAACCAGTGAGCGGTAATGATGTGCTGTAATCTATAGCAACCAATCAGTGAGCAGTATTAATTAGAGGTCGACCGATATATCGGCTGGCCGATATATCGGCCGATATTTGGCCATTTTTGATAAATCGGCATCGGCCGATTTATTATCAAGATTAGGCCGATATTTCAGACTGACCTCCGCTCATTCTTCCTTCTCCACACTCAGCGGCTCTGGCTGCATCAAGCGCCGCGCTGAGTGTGTGAGCAGAGAGGAGAGAGAGACAGAGAGGAGCTGTCAGCTTGATGTCGGGGGTGGGCGGGACCCGGCCGGGGTGGGCGGGACCCGGCAGCTAAATTACACCAGCCAATGATTGGGCTGCTTTAGAAAGGGGGCGGGGCCACATACACGTAGCGACCCGCCCAGATACCATCCCATTAGCTGGTGTAATATAGCTGCTGGGTCCCGCCCACCCCGGCCCAGGTCCCGCCCACCCCGACATCGAGCTGACAGCTCCTCTCTGTCTCTCTCTCCTCTCTGCTCACACACTCAGCGCGGCGCTTGATGCAGCCAGAGCCGCTGAGTGTGTGAGCAGAAAGGAGAGAGAGAGAGGAGCTGTCAGCTCGATGTCGGGGTGGGCGGGACCCGGCCGGGGTGGGCGGGACCCAGCAGCTATATTACACCAGCTAATGGAATGGTATCTGGGCGGGTCGCTATGTGTATGTGGCCCCGCCCCCTTTCTAAAGCAGCCCAATCATTGGCTGATGTAATTTAGCTGCTGGGTCTGCAAAATCAGTGCAATCTGTCAGTGCCGCCAGCCAGTGCCACCGCCAGCCAGTGCCACCCGCCACCGCCAGCCACCGTCAGCACCACCCGCCACCGCCAGCCAGCGCCACCGCCAGCCAGTGCCACCCGCCACCTCCAGCCAGTGCCACCCGCCACCGCCAGCCAGCGCCAGCCAGCGCCACCGCCAGCCAACGCCACCCGCCACCGCCAGCCAGCACCACCCGCCGCCACCGCCAGCCAGCACCACCCACCGCCAGCCAGCGCCGCCCGCCACCGCCAGCCAGCGCCACCCGCCACCGCCAGCCAGCGCCAGCCACCGCCAGCGCCAGCCAGCGCCACCGCCAGCCAGCGCCACCCGCCACCGCCAGCCAGCGCCACTGCCAATCAGTGCCATCTGTCCCAAACTAGTGCCATCTGTCAGTTCCAAACCAGTGCCACCTGCTAGTGCCAATCAGTGCCAGTCAGTGCCAATAGTGCCATCTGTCAGTTCCAAACCAGTGCCACCTGCCAGTGCCATCTGTCAGTTCCAAACCAGTGCCATCTGTCAGTTCCAAACCAGTGCCACCTGCTAGTGCCAATCAGTGCCACCTGCCAGTGCCAATAGTGCCATCTGTCAGTTCCAAACCAGCGCCATCTGCTAGTGCCAATCAGTGCCACCTGCCAGTGCTAATCAGTGCCTCCTGCCAGTTCCACACCAGTGCCACCTGCCAGTGCCACCTGCCAGTTCCAAACCAGTGCCACCTGCCAGTGCCAACTGTCAGTTCCAAACCAGCGCCATCTGCTAGTGCCAATCAGTGCCACCTGCCAGTTCCACACCAGTGCCACCTGCCAGTTCCAAACCAACGCCATCTGCTAGTGCCAATCAGTGCCACCTGCCAGTGCTAATCAGTGCCTCCTGCCAGTTCCACACCAGTGCCACCTGCCAGTGCCACCTGCCAGTTCCAAACCAGTGCCACCTGCCAGTGCCAACTGTCAGTTCCAAACCAGCACCATCTGCTAGTGCCAATCAGTGCCACCTGCCAGTTCCACACCAGTGCCACCTGCCAGTTCCAAACCAACGCCATCTGCTAGTGCCAATCAGTGCCACCTGCCAGTGCTAATCAGTGCCTCCTGCCAGTTCCACACCAGTGCCACCTGCCAGTGCCACCTGCCAGTTCCAAACCAGTGCCACCTGCCAGTGCCAACTGTCAGTTCCAAACCAGCGCCATCTGCTAGTGCCAATCAGTGCCACCTGCCAGTTCCACACCAGTGCCACCTGCCAGTTCCAAACCAGTGCCACCTGCCAGTGCCATCTGTACTGAGGACATCAAGTGTGTGCTAGAGTGACGGGAGTAAGCAGGAAGGAGTGGAGTGGGTGAGGTTTTTTTTTTTTTTTTTTTTTTTTTAATCGGCCACACAAAAATCGGCCACAAAAATCGGCCACAAAAATCGGCCATCGGCCGCCCAAATTTCTAAATATCGGCATCGGCATCGGCCAGCGAAAAACCCATATCGGTCGACCTCTAGTATTAATGTGCAGTAAGGTCTAGCAACCAATCAGCAAGCAGAAATTATGTGTTGTAACCTCTAGCAACCAGTCAGTGAGCGGTAATGATAGGCTGTAACTTCTGGCAATCAATTGCAATCACTGCGTGATCTGCTGCAGCAAACTCATTTTGAGTCTGTTGGCTATTTTTTTTTGTCTCAGAATGTGGGGGGGGGCATTTCTTACTTCCAGTGACACCACTGGCGCTGGGACATTTTTTTGCCTTCCAGTGATACCACTAATGCTAGGACATTTTTCCTTTCAGTGACACCACTCATGCAGGAACCATTTTTTTCCTTCCAGTGACACCACTGACACAGGGACATTTTGTCTTCCATTGACATCACTGTTGCAGTGGCATTTTTCGTTCCGGTGACACCACTGACGCAGGGAAATTTTTTCTATTGCCATTGCCATATTTGTGAGCTGATTTGAAACTCTTCAGTGCACTGCGGTGTACCACATCTGTTGGTACTATTTCAGTGCATACATTTTGGCACAGTGCACCTGGGCCTTCATTAGCCCCATCCCCCTCCTCCACCCGAGAAGTGGGCAGCGTGCAGTCCTTGGCCAGCGAATTGGATGCTTTTGTCCCGACACTGTCTGCATGCATGCCTAGCACCATGAGTGCTTGCAATGACTCAGAAACATAGACAGGTGGCGCTGTCAATCAAATTCTTAAGATGGCGGTCAGATGGGAGGAGACTGTGTCTTACCATATCCGTTGGGCACATCGAGGCCATATGGACATCCACATGCAGGATTGCAGCCCCTCCAAGAGATGCACCTGGCACTGCTAACAGACTGTTGTCACCCGGGACAGGAAGAGGGTGTAAGCCTTCAAATAGCAATGTGTAACGGTCCACTTGCTGACTGAAATACGTATATATATATATATATATATATATATATATATATATGTGTGTAGCGGGGTGTTCCCCTTTAATGCAGAGAGACTACATTACCCAGAACCCTGTTCGGCAATGTTTCCACCGCAGAGACTCATAGGAGGGGGTTATAAGAGGAGGAGGCGAGGCTGGGCTCGGCCTCTTTGGGACACGAGACTTCAGAGACTGATCCTCCTGTGCGGATGTGTCGGAGTGCAAGGCCTGAAGCCTGAGACCTTGCGCAGCACCAAAGAGCCTTCCACCCCTCTGCGAGCCTGGGTGGCATCTGACTTCGCTCGACTACAGCCTTGTTGGATCGGGGACCCGATCGCTGAAGAGACTGAGTGTGTGTGGGACACAGTTGGTGGAAGTTCCCGGACTGGAACCGTAGTCCGGGCGGGTGGGAGGGCATATGCCCAACTGATATACTGTTACTGCATATAGGCCTATAGACTGCGGTGGCCTACGAGTTATTCTTGGTATTCTTATTGAAGGCCCTTGTCGGAGCTGAACCTACTGTTCGTATAGCCGAGTTTCTTCCCCATCTATCTTTACCTACCCCATTGGATTACAAAGTTTGTACTCTGTTAATGTGCACCACCGTTAAAGATCTGCCAGTGAAGAAAAAAAGGACTAAGTTGTAGATATCAGAACCAGGCCTGGTGGGGTTTCTAAGGTGTTTTGGTTACTGCACCACAGGGCACTTAGCTAACGGTCGCCCGCGTGGCGCACTTGTTATGTATTAACCCTATAGTGTGTTAGTGTGGCTGGGCTCTGCATTACTAGTGATTATTCTGTAAACTGTTATTGATGTTACCCTTTTCCTTACCAAGAGCTTAAGTAAAATCTTACACTTATTTCAATTTAGTATTGTCTCTATGCTCAGTTATTTATACAGTATAAGATATACAATTTACTGTCAGTACTAGCTGTGCCAGTAGGGGGTAGAGCATATTGCCGGGGGTTGGCGGAGCTGTCTTCAGGGCCCAAACTAAATCCGCGGCCTTCTTAGTTGGAGGTATCGCTACACGTGGGGTTCTCGTCCGGGATCCTGATGCAGCAAGTGAACGCCAGAGGTGCCGGCATGGACCCCATGGATCCCCGAGCGGTAGAAGAGTGGTGCAAAGCCTCTAACGCAGAGCCAAACCAGTCGATAGTCATCAGCCTCCCTGGGGAGGAATGGTCGACTGAAACGGTAGAGGAGTTGATGAAGTCAGTGTCCCCAAATCACACACCGTGGGTGACGGAGATAAAGTCAGACCCAGACATCTCATATCAGTATGCATTAGTGGAGTACTGGAACGGGATGCCAGAGGCCTGTAAGCGCAAGTGTGTGCGGACGCCAGACAACAGAACTTATAGGTTGGCGCACGCAGTAACTGAAAAAAAGGAACCATCACCAACGGGATCACCGCAGGCTACGGCCCGTACCCCACCGGAAAAAGGAGGCAGGGCGACGCCTCCGGTGACGCCTGCACCTATCACTGCTATATCACCAGAACTGATAGGTGCGATAGGGGATCTGCTGACCAAATGTCAGAAGACGAATACGGTGCATGTAGAAACCAGCTACCGGAGACTAAAGACTTTCTCAGGGAAGCTCCCTGTCCCCGCAGGGGAAGAAGACTTTGACACCTGGGTGGAGCAGGCATTGCAGGCAGTGGAGGCATGGGAGGTGCCTGAAGCGCAGAAGAGGCAAAGAGTGATGGAAAGCCTTAAAGTAGTGATGAGCCGAACACCCCCGGGTTCGGTTCGCACCAGAACCCGCGAACGGACCGAAAGTTCGAACGAACATTAGAACCCTATTAAATACAATGGATGCGAACGTTCGAATTCTAAAGTGCTAATTATAACAACTATTATGCATGTTATTGTCCTAAAAAGGGTTTGGGAACCCGGGTTCTGCACCAGGGGACATGTATCAATGCAAAAAGAAGTTTTAAAAACGGTCGTTTTTCGGGAGCAGTCATTTTAATGATGCATAAAGTGAAAAAAAAAAAGTCAAATATTCCTTTAAATATCGTACCTGGGGGGTGTCTAAAGTATGCCTGTGAAGTGCCACGTGTTTCCCGTGTTTAGAACTGTCCCTGCACAAAATGACACTTCTAAAGGAAAAAAAAGCCATTTAAAACTGCTTGCGGCTTTAATGTAATGTCTGGTCCCGGTAATATGGATGAAATTCTTTAAGAAAAATGGCATAGCTACCCCATGACCCCCCCCCCTACCCCAGCCCATTACCAGCCCCTTTGGGTCTTGTATGGATATTAAGGGGAACCCCGCACATAAAATAAAAAAGGCCCTATATACTCTGAACAGCCCTATACAGGCGGTGCATACAAGACAGGGACTGTAGGTTTGTTCTTATGTAGAATCTGTTTGTAATTTTGAACAGGTACATTGTTGAAGTGTAGCTCCAGACCAAAAATCTATTTTTAAACTTTTTGGAAAACATAGGTAAGGGTTATCACCCCTGTAACATTTGTTTTGCTGTCTGTGCCCCTGTTCAGAACATTTCACCTCACTTTCCGTCCCAATGACAACTGTTTTTGAAATGTGGTGTTTTTCTTGAAACAAGGATTGCTGATAAAGCATCAGTACAGAGGAGACACCTTTCTCCCATATTTATTCTTACAGGAGAGAATTTTCCTTCCTAGTGGTAGATTTCCTCTCACTTCCTGTTGTCTTCTTGCGTTTGCAAGTAGGAGTCGTTTGTAAGTTGGATGTTTGAAAGTAGGGACCTGCCGTATATACTCTGCAGAAATAGGCCCCTTAGTTGTTGGTGTTGGCACAACACTGTAAGCACTCACAGTTACTCTTGGTTGGTGCTGGAACGCCCTGCTGTCAACTATTATATCAGGAATTTTAATTACATATAATTGTTGAACAGTGGTAGTAAAAATTGGGCCTTTGATGGTGGTGCTGGTGCCACAACACTGTAAGCCCTGACAGTTACTCTTGGTGGGTGCAGCAATGGGCCCTGCTGTGAATTATTAGATCAAGAATTGTAATTACATGCCCCTGTTGAACAGGGGCTGAAAAATTGGGCCTTAGGCACTGGTGGCACAACACTGCAACCCCTCACAGATACTGTACTTGGAGCACAGCAATGAGCCCTGTTGCAAAGTATTGCTTCAAAAATTGTAATTACACGCCCCTGTTAAACAGGGGCTGAAAAATTGGGCGTTAGGCACTGGTGGCGGCACCCATAAACAAAAATGATCTTCCAAGCTATCATCATCAATCGTATCATTGAGGACTCGGAGGAGGAGGATAGCCAGTCAACATAACAGCACAGGCACTCAGCATCAGCATCAGTCTTGAAGGGATGTGACATGTTAAAATCAATTAGTCTGTTATATCAGCATCAGGTGTGTGGTAGCTGGTGGTGATCCAAGACTGGTTCATCTTGATGAAAGTCAGTCGATCAACCGAGTCGGTGGACAGGCGCACCCTGTGATCCATGACAAATCCTCCAGCAGCACTGAATGTGCGTTCCGAAAGAACGCTGGATGCAGGACAGGCCAGTAGCTCAATTGCATACTGTGCAAGCTCTGGCCAGTGATCCATCCTCAAGACCCAGTAAGCCAGAGGATTTTCGGTGGGGAAGGTGTCCAAGTCTGACCTTGCCCCTAGATATTCCTGCACCATGTTTATCAGACGCTGGCGATGGTTGCTGGAACCGATCATACTTTGGGGCTGCGGACTAAAGAATTGTCTGAACGCATCGGTCAGACGGCCACCTTCCCCACCGCTCCTTCTTTGACTGGCCGAAGCCTCAGCAACTCGTTGTCCAGGACCAGGAGTTTGCAACCTCCCAGTCTCTGGGAACGCGTTGCACAGACCTTTCTGCAAGGCCTCCCGGAGTTGTCTCATCCTCTGCTCCCTCTGCGACGGTAACATAAGGTCCGCAACCTTACCCTTGTGCCGTGGATCAAGGAGAGTGGCCAGCCAGTAATGGTCCCTCTCCTTGATCCGAAGAATACGAGGATCCTTCCGCAGACTTTGCAGGATCAGGGAGGCCATGCAGCGTAGGTTTGCTGAGGCATTCGCTCCGGAGTCCTCTGGGTCACTAAGGACGACATGATCCGCAGCCACCTCCTCCCAGCCACGTACAAGTCCACTGGTTTCTTGGGACTGTAAATCATCCCTAAAAGACTGCTGCTGATGATGCTGAGTGCCAGCCTCCACCTCCATGCTGACACAATCCTCCTCCTCCTCCTCCTCCTCCTCCTCTTCCTGTGCGATGGGTGGGACAGAAGGAACACTGTCTGGGTAAAGGGGGCCTTGAGAGGCAAGGAAGTCCTCCTCTTCCTGCCTCTGTTCTGCCTCAAGTGCCCTGTCCATTATTCCACGCAGCGTGTGCTCCAACAGGTGGACAAGAGGTACAGTGTCACTGATGCATGCACTGTCACTGCTCACCATCCTCGTGGCCTCCTCAAATGGTGCCAGGACAGTGCATGCATCCCTGATCATGCCCCACTGGCGTGGAGAAAAAAAACCAAGCTCCCCTGACCCTGTCCTGGTGCCGTAGTCGCACAGGTACTCATTGATGGCCCTCTGCTGCGTGTGCAGCCGCTGCAGCATGGCCAACGTTGAGTTCCACCTGGTGGGCATGTCACATATAAGGCGGTTCTTGGGCAGGTTCAACTCCTTTTGCAGCTCAGCCAGGCGAGCACTGGCATTATAAGATCTGCGGAAATGCACACAGACTTTCCTGGCCTGCCTCAGGACATCCTGTAAGCCCGGGTACCTGCCCAAGAACCGCTGCACCACCAGGTTAAGGACGTGAGCCACACAGGGCACATGGGTCAGTTGTCCCTGTCGGAGGGCGGAGAGGAGGTTGGTGCCATTGTCGCAAACCACCATTCCTGGCTTAAGCTGGCGTGGCGTCAACCACCTCTCGGCCTGGCCCTGCAGAGCAGACAGGACCTCTGCCCCAGTGTGGCTTCTGTCCCCCAAACACACCAGCGCAAGCACGGCATGGCATCTTTTTGCCTGCGTACTTGCGTAGCCCCGTGAACGGCTACGGAGCACCGCTGGTTCATAGGACAAACCACAGGAAGAGGCCATGGAGGAAGAAGAAGAGGAGGGGGTGGAGGAGAGAGGTGTGTCACAACCAGTAGTAGCATTTTGGAGGCGTGGCGGTGGGACAACCTCCAACACTACTGCACCTTGTCCTGAATCCTTCCCAGCTGCCAAAAGAGTGACCCAATGGGCCATGAAAGAAAGGTAACGTCCCTGTCCATGCCTGCTGGACCATGAGTCAGCGGTAATATGCACCTTACCGCTGACCGCCCTGTCCAGCGAGGCCAAGACATTGCCTTCCACATGCCGGTAGAGAGCCGGAATAGCCTTCCGTGAGAAAAAGTGGCGTTTGGGAACCTGCCACTGAGGAACCGCACATTGCACAAACTCACGGAAGGGGGCCGAGTCTACCAACTGAAAAGGCAGCAGTTGAAGCGCTAGCAATTTAGCCAAGCTAGCATTCAACCGCTGGGCATGTGGATGGCTGGTAGTGATGAGCCGAACACCCCCGGGTTCGGTTCGCACCAGAACCCGCGAACGGACCGAAAGTTCGAACGAACATTAGAACCCTATTAAATACAATGGATGCGAACGTTCGAATTCTAAAGTGCTAATTATAACAACTATTATGCATGTTATTGTCATAAATAGGGTTTGGGAACCCGGGTTGTGCACCAGGGGACATGTATCAATGCAAAAAGAAGTTTTAAAAACGGTAGTTTTTCGGGAGCAGTCATTTTAATGATGCATAAAGTGAAAAAAAAAAAGTCAAATATTCCTTTAAATATCGTACCTGGGGGGTGTCTAAAGTATGCCTGTGAAGTGCCACGTGTTTCCCGTGTTTAGAACTGTCCCTGCACAAAATGACACTTCTAAAGGAAAAAAAAGCCATTTAAAACTGCTTGCGGCTTTAATGTAATGTCTGGTCCCGGTAATATGGATGAAATTCTTTAAGAAAAATGGCATAGCTACCCCATGACCCCCCCCCCTACCCCAGCCCATTACCAGCCCCTTTGGGTCTTGTATGGATATTAAGGGGAACCCCGCACATAAAATAAAAAAGGCCCTATATACTCTGAACAGCCGTATACAGGCGGTGCATACAAGACAGGGACTGTAGGTTTGTTCTTATGTAGAATCTGTTTGTAATTTTGAACAGGTACATTGTTGAAGTGTAGCTCCAGCCCAAAAATCTATTTTTAAACTTTTTGGGAAACATAGGTAAGGGTTATCACCCCTGTAACATTTGTTTTGCTGTCTGTGCCCCTGTTCAGAACATTTCACCTCACTTTCCGTCCCAATGACAACTGTTTTTGAAATGTGGTGTTTTTCTTGAAACAAGGATTGCTGATAAAGCATCAGTACAGATGAGACCCCTTTCTCCCATATTTATTCTTACAGGAGAGAATTTTCCTTTCTAGGGGTAGATTTCCTCTCACTTCCTGTTGTCTTCTTTCGTTTGCAAGTAGGAGTCGTTTGTAAGTTGGATGTTTGAAAGTAGGGACCTGCCGTATATACTCTGCAGAAATAGGCCCCTTAGTTGTTGGTGTTGGCACAACACTGTAAGCACTCAGTTACTCTTGGTTGGTGCTGGAACGCCCTGCTGTCAACTATTATATCAGGAATTTTAATTACATATAATTGTTGAACAGTGGTAGTAAAAATTGGGGCTTTGATGGTGGTGCTGGTGCCACAACACTGTAAGCCCTGACAGTTACTCTTGGTGGGTGCAGCAATGGGCCCTGCTGTGAATTATTAGATCAAGAATTGTAATTACATGCCCCTTTTGAACAGGGGCTGAAAAATTGGGCCTTTCGTGGTGGTGGTGGTGGTGGCGTTGCCACAAGACTGTAAGCCCTCAGAGTTACTCTTGGTGGGTGCAGCAATGGACCCTGCTGTGAATTATTAGATCAAGAATTGTAATTGCATGCCCCTGTTGAACAGGGGCTGAAAAATTGGGCCTTAGGCACTGGTGGCACAACACTACAACCCCTCACAGATACTGTACTTGGAGCACAGCAATGAGCCCTGTTGCAAAGTATTGCTTCAAAAATTGTAATGACACGCCCCTGTTAAACAGGGGCTGAAAAATTGGGCCTTAGGCACTGGTGCCACAACACTCCAACCCCTCACAGATACTGTACTTGGAGCACAGCAATGAGCCCTATGGCAAATTATTGCTAAAAAAATTGTAATTACACGCCCCTGTAAAACAGGGGCTGAAAAATTGGGCCTTAGCCACTGGTGGCGGCACCCATAAACAAAAATGATCTTCCAAGCTATCATCATCAATCGTATCATTGAGGACTCGGAGGAGGAGGATAGCCAGTCAACATAACAGCACAGGCACTCAGCATCAGCATCAGTCTTGAAGGGATGTGACATGTTAAAATCAATTAGTCTGTTATATCAGCATCAGGTGTGTGGTAGCTGGTGGTGATCCAAGACTGGTTCATCTTGATGAAAGTCAGTCGATCAACCGAGTCGGTGGACAGGCGCACCCTGTGATCCGTGACAAATCCTCCAGCAGCACTGAATGTGCGTTCCGAAAGAATGCTGGATGCAGGACAGGCCAGTAGCTCAATTGCATACTGTGCAAGCTCTGGCCAGTGATCCATCCTCAAGACCCAGTAAGCCAGAGGATTTTCGGTGGGAAAGGTGTCCAAGTCTGACCTTGCCCCTAGATATTCCTGCACCATGTTTATCAGACGCTGGCGATGGTTGCTGGAACCGATCATACTTTGGGGCTGCGGACTAAAGAATTGTCTGAACGCATCGGTCAGATGGCCACCTTCCCCACCGCTCCTTCTTTGACTGGCCGAAGCCTCAGCAACTCGTTGTCCAGGACCAGGAGTTTGTAACCTCCCAGTCTCTGGGAACGCGTTGCACAGACCTTTCTGCAAGGCCTCCCGGAGTTGTCTCATCCTCTGCTCCCTCTGCGACGGTAACATAAGGTCCGCAACCTTACCCTTGTACCGTGGATCAAGGAGAGTGGCCAGCCAGTAATGGTCCCTCTCCTTGATCCGAAGAATACGAGGATCCTTCCGCAGACTTTGCAGGATCAGGGAGGCCATGCAGCGTAGGTTTGCTGAGGCATTCGCTCCGGAGTCCTCTGGGTCACTAAGGACGACATGATCCGCAGCCACCTCCTCCCAGCCACGTACAAGTCCACTGGTTTCTTGGGACTGTAAATCATCCCTAAAAGACTGCTGCTGATGATGCTGAGTGCCAGCCTCCACCTCCATGCTGACACAATCCTCCTCCTCCTCCTCCTCCTCCTCCTCCTCTTCCTGTGCGATGGGTGGGACAGAAGGTACACTGTCTGGGTAAAGGGGGCCTTGAGAGGCAAGGAAGTCCTCCTCTTCCTGCCTCTGTTCTGCCTCAAGTGCCCTGTCCATTATTCCACGCAGCGTGTGCTCCAACAGGTGGACAAGAGGTACAGTGTCACTGATGCATGCACTGTCACTGCTCACCATCCTCGTGGCCTCCTCAAATGGTGCCAGGACAGTGCATGCATCCCTGATCATGCCCCACTGGCGTGGAGAAAAAAAACCAAGCTCCCCTGACCCTGTCCTGGTGCCGTAGTCGCACAGGTACTCATTGATGGCCCTCTGCTGCGTGTGCAGCCGCTGCAGCATGGCCAACGTTGAGTTCCACCTGGTGGGCATGTCACATATAAGGCGGTTCTTGGGCAGGTTCAACTCCTTTTGCAGCTCAGCCAGGCGAGCACTGGCATTATAAGATCTGCGGAAATGCACACAGACTTTCCTGGCCTGCCTCAGGACATCCTGTAAGCCCGGGTACCTGCCCAAGAACCGCTGCACCACCAGGTTAAGGACGTGAGCCACACAGGGCACATGGGTCAGTTGTCCCTGTCGGAGGGCGGAGAGGAGGTTGGTGCCATTGTCGCAAACCACCATTCCTGGCTTAAGCTGGCGTGGCGTCAACCACCTCTCGGCCTGGCCCTGCAGAGCAGACAGGACCTCTGCCCCAGTGTGGCTTCTGTCCCCCAAACACACCAGCGCAAGCACGGCATGGCATCTTTTTGCCTGCGTACTTGCGTAGCCCCGTGAACGGCTACGGAGCACCGCTGGTTCATAGGACAAACCACAGGAAGAGGCCATGGAGGAAGAAGAAGAGGAGGGGGTGGAGGAGAGAGGTGTGTCACAACCAGTAGTAGCATTTTGGAGGCGTGGCGGTGGGACAACCTCCAACACTACTGCACCTTGTCCTGCATCCTTCCCAGCTGCCAAAAGAGTGACCCAATGGGCCGTGAAAGAAAGGTAACGTCCCTGTCCATGCCTGCTGGACCATGAGTCAGCGGTAATATGCACCTTACCGCTGACCGCCCTGTCCAGCGAGGCCAAGACATTGCCTTCCACATGCCGGTAGAGAGCCGGAATAGCCTTCCGTGAGAAAAAGTGGCGTTTGGGAACCTGCCACTGAGGAACCGCACATTGCACAAACTCACGGAAGGGGGCCGAGTCTACCAACTGAAAAGGCAGCAGTTGAAGCGCTAGCAATTTAGCCAAGCTAGCATTCAACCGCTGGGCATGTGGATGGCTGGGAGTGAACTTCTTTCGACGGTCCAGCAGCTGGGGCAGGGAAATTTGCCTGCTAGAATCGGACGTTGGTGTACTGCTAGCAGAGTGGCCGCAAGTACTTGGCTGTGACACACCTAATTCTACACCTTCATTCCTCTCAGTGCATGTTTCAGAGAGGACTGAAGTTATAGTGGGGTTGGAGATCCCAGCTGATGCGGTGCAAGGAGAGGTCCGCTTTGTTCTTTGGTGTGGGTCTTTGAGGTAGGCTTGCCAACGAGCTGCATGGCAGGTCAACATATGTCTGGTCAGGCATGTGGTACCCAAGCGGCTGATGTTTTGGCCACGCGATATACGCTTGAGACATATGTTGCAAACAGCAGCTGTGCGATCTGATGCACTAGCCTCAAAAAAGGCCCACACCAAAGAACTTTTTGAATGACGGGCAGAGGCAGCGCCCTGCACAGGCGGAGCTCTGCGGTGTGATTCCGTCGGTGTACTGCCCTTACGCTGGCCACCAAAGGGCATCCTGCCTCGTTGGAGATGTGCCTCCTCCTCATCCTCCTCCTCCTCCTCTCTCCTATTAGGCACCCACGTGGAGTCAGTGACCTCATCATCCCCTCCCTCCTCATCACTGGAGCCAATCTGGCAGTATGCTGCAGCTGCTGGAACATGACTGCCAGATTGGTGTCCTTCTTGAGCATCCCCTCTGTCTGCTCTCACGCTACTGCCTTCCTCTAGCTGGGTTTCATCATCAGACCCTTCGAAACGCTGGGCATCCTCCTGGAGCATGTACCCAACACTGTGCTGAAACAGTTCGGGGGACTCCTCAGGAGGAGGACATGGTGGGTCTAGGGAAGGAGTGACTGATGATTTGTCTGACATTGATACCAGGGAAGACGACGCTTTGGCAGCTGCTTTTCCAGTACCCTGAGCCTGGGTGAGAGAGGATGAGGAGGAGGAGGAGGGCTTGGTCATCCACTCTACCAAGTCTTCGGCATGATGTGGCTCAACATGTCCAGCTGCCGAAAAGAAGGACAAGCGTGTCCCATGGCCATGTGCTGATGACAATGCACCGCGTCCACGACCAGCACTGTTGCCCCCAGACACAGAGCCTGCTTGCCCTCTTTTATTGCCTCCTGACTGTCTGCCTCTCCTTGTTTGCCTTCCAGACATTCTAATAGATGGCCTGCAGGGAGATGGGAAAAAAGCAATAAGGGCTACCTTCAGGTGTCCTTCTCTGTCCCTTGAAACAAGGACTTTCACAGTGAAAGAAACTGACACTCTCCCTACCTACAGTTTTCTGTCCCTAGAATAAATGTTTTTTTTAAGCACAATATAGCACAAGGACAATTCACTCACTGTCCTTACAGGTCCCTGGAAACAAGGACTTGCAGAGTGAAAGAAAAAAAACACTCTCCCTACCTACAGTTTTCTGTCCCTAGAAAAAATGTTTTTTTTAATCACAATATAGCACAAGAACAATTCACTCACTGTCCTTACAGGTCCCTGGAAACAAGGACTTGCAGAGTGAAATAAACTGACACTCTCCCTACCTACAGTTTTCTGTCCCTAGAATTAATGTTTTTTTTAAGCACAATATAGCACAAGGAGAATTCACTCACTGTCCTTCCAGGTCCCTGGAAACAAGGACTTGCAGAGTGAAAGAAAAAAAACACTCTCCCTACCTACAGTTTTCTGTCCCTAGAAAAAATGTTTTTTTTAATCACAATATAGCACAAGGACAATTCACTCACTGTCCTTACAGGTCCCTGGAAACAAGGACTTGCAGAGTGAAATAAACTGACACTCTCCCTACCTACAGTTTTCTGTCCCTAGAATAAATGTTTTTTTTAAGCACAATATAGCACAAGGACAATTCACTCACTGTCCTTCCAGGTCCCTGGAAACAAGGACTTGCAGAGTGAAAGAAAAAAAACACTCTCCCTACCTACAGTTTTCTGTCCCTAGAAAAAATGTTTTTTTTAATCACAATATAGCACAAGGACAATTCACTCACTGTCCTTACAGGTCCCTGGAAACAAGGACTTGCAGAGTGAAAGAAAAAAAACACTCTCCCTACCTACAGTTTTCTGTCCCTAGAATAAATGTTTTTTTTAAGCACAATATAGCACAAGGACAATTCACTCACTGTCCTTCCAGGTCCCTGGAAACAAGGACTTGCAGAGTGAAAGAAAAAAAACACTCTCCCTACCTACAGTTTTCTGTCCCTAGAAAAAATGTTTTTTTTAATCACAATATAGCACAAGGACAATTCACTCACTGTCCTTACAGGTCCCTGGAAACAAGGACTTGCAGAGTGAAATAAACTGACACTCTCCCTACCTACAGTTTTCTGTCCCTAGAATAAATGTTTTTTTTAAGCACAATATAGCACAAGGACAATTCACTCACTGTCCTTACAGGTCCCTGGAAACAAGGACTTGCAGAGTGAAAGAAAAAAAACACTCTCCCTACCTACAGTTTTCTGTCCCTAGAAAAAATGTTTTTTTTTTAATCACAATATAGCACAAGGACAATTCACTCACTGTCCTTACAGGTCCCTGGAAACAAGGACTTGCAGAGTGAAAGAAAATAAACACTCTCCCTACCTACAGTTTTCTGTCCCTAGAATAAATGTTTTTTTTAAGCACAATATAGCACAAGGACAATTCACTCACTGTCCTTACAGGTCCCTGGAAACAAGGACTTGCAGAGTGAAATAAACTGACACTCTCCCTACCTACAGTTTTCTGTCCCTAGAATTAATGTTTTTTTTAAGCACAATATAGCACAAGGAGAATTCACTCACTGTCCTTCCAGGTCCCTGGAAACAAGGACTTGCAGAGTGAAAGAAAAAAAACACTCTCCCTACCTACAGTTTTCTGTCCCTAGAAAAACTGTTTTTTTTAATCACAATATAGCACAAGGACAATTCACTCACTGTCCTTACAGGTCCCTGGAAACAAGGACTTGCAGAGTGAAATAAACTGACACTCTCCCTACCTACAGTTTTCTGTCCCTAGAATAAATGTTTTTTTTAAGCACAATATAGCACAAGGACAATTCACTCACTGTCCTTCCAGGTCCCTGGAAACAAGGACTTGCAGAGTGAAAGAAAAAAAACACTCTCCCTACCTACAGTTTTCTGTCCCTAGAAAAAATGTTTTTTTTAATCACAATATAGCACAAGGACAATTCACTCACTGTCCTTACAGGTCCCTGGAAACAAGGACTTGCAGAGTGAAAGACAAAAAAACACTCTCCCTACCTACAGTTTTCTGTCCCTAGAAAAATGTTTTTTTTAATCACAATATAGCACAAGGACAATTCACTCACTGTCCTTACAGGTCCCTGGAAACAAGGACTTGCAGAGTGAAATAAACTGACACTCTCCCTACCTACAGTTTTCTGTCCCTAGAATAAATGTTTTTTTTAAGCACAATATAGCACAAGGACAATTCACTCACTGTCCTTACAGGTCCCTGGAAACAAGGACTTGCAGAGTGAAAAAAAAAAAAAACTCTCCCTACCTACAGTTTTCTGTCCCTAGAAAAAATGTTTTTTTTTAAGCACAATATAGCACAAGGACAATTCACTCACTGTCCTTCCAGGTCCCTGGAAACAAGGACTTGCAGAGTGAAAGAAAAAAAACACTCTCCCTACCTACAGTTTTCTGTCCCTAGAAAAAATGTTTTTTTTAATCACAATATAGCACAAGGACAATTCACTCACTGTCCTTACAGGTCCCTGGAAACAAGGACTTGCAGAGTGAAAGAAACTGACACTCTCCCTACCTACAGTTTTCTGTCCCTAGAATAAATGTTTTTTTAAGCACAATATAGCACAAGGACAATTCACTCACTGTCCTTCCAGGTCCCTGGAAACAAGGACTTGCAGAGTGAAAGAAACTGACACTGTCCCTACCTACAGTTTTCTGTCCCTAGAATAAATGGTTTTTTTAAGCACACTATAGCACAAGCACAAAACACACTGACACTCTCCCTACCTATCCTTCTCTTTCCCTAAACTAAAGGAATCCAGGTTAAGCAAGAAAGAAATAACAGTCACTGTCCCTGCCTATGCTGCTCTATCCCTGCTCCGGAACACACTACACTAGGCCGCCGTGCTGGCGGCCTTTTATAGTGTGGGGCGTGTACTAAACACCCTCAGCAATAATTGGCCACAGGCATCCTGCCTGTGGCCAATCATTGCTCTCCTCGCTGCCGGCGCTGTGATTGGCCAAGCATGCGGGGTCACAGTGCATGCTTGGCCAATCACAGCGCCTGGATGACACTGCGATGGCGTAGTGCATTGTGGGCCGTTCGCGTCACTCGAATTTGGCGCGAACGGCCCAAATCGTTCGATCTTCGTCGAACGATCGAACAGCCGATGTTCGAGTCGAACGTATGTTCGACTCGAACACGAAGCTCATCCCTAATGGCTGGGAGTGAACTTCTTTCGACGGTCCAGCAGCTGGGGCAGGGAAATTTGCCTGCTAGAATCGGACGTCGGTGTACTGCTAGCAGAGTGGGCGCAAGTACTTGGCTGTGACACACCTAATTCTACACCTTCATTCCTCTCAGTGCATGTTTCAGAGAGGACTGAAGTTATAGTGGGGTTGGAGATCCCAGCTGATGCGGTGCAAGGAGAGGTCCGCTTTGTTCTTTGGTGTGGGTCTTTGAGGTAGGCTTGCCAACGAGCTGCATGGCAGGTCAACATATGTCTGGTCAGGCATGTGGTACCCAAGCGGCTGATGTTTTGGCCACGCGATATACGCTTGAGACATATGTTGCAAACAGCAGCTGTGCGATCTGATGCACTAGCCTCAAAAAAGGCCCACACCAAAGAACTTTTTGAATGACGGGCAGAGGCAGCGCCCTGCACAGGCGGAGCTCTGCGGTGTGATTCCGTCGGTGTACTGCCCTTACGCTGGCCACCAAAGGGCATCCTGCCTCGTTGGAGATGTGCCTCCTCCTCATCCTCCTCCTCCTCCTCTCTCCTATTAGGCACCCACGTGGAGTCAGTGACCTCATCATCCCCTCCCTCCTCATCACTGGAGCCAATCTGGCAGTATGCTGCAGCTGCTGGAACATGACTGCCAGATTGGTGTCCTTCTTGAGCATCCCCTCTGTCTGCTCTCACGCTACTGCCTTCCTCTAGCTGGGTTTCATCATCAGACCCTTCGAAACGCTGGGCATCCTCCTGGAGCATGTACCCAACACTGTGCTGAAACAGTTCGGGGGACTCCTCAGGAGGAGGACATGGTGGGTCTAGGGAAGGAGTGACTGATGATTTGTCTGACATTGATACCAGGGAAGACGACGCTTTGGCAGCTGCTTTTCCAGTACCCTGAGCCTGGGTGAGAGAGGATGAGGAGGAGGAGGAGGGCTTGGTCATCCACTCTACCAAGTCTTCGGCATGATGTGGCTCAACATGTCCAGCTGCCGAAAAGAAGGACAAGCGTGTCCCATGGCCATGTGCTGATGACAATGCACCGCGTCCACGACCAGCACTGTTGCCCCCAGACACAGAGCCTGCTTGCCCTCTTTTATTGCCTCCTGACTGTCTGCCTCTCCTTGTTTGCCTTCCAGACATTCTAATAGATGGCCTGCAGGGAGATGGGAAAAAAGCAATAAGGGCTACCTTCAGGTGTCCTTCTCTGTCCCTTGAAACAAGGACTTTCACAGTGAAAGAAACTGACACTCTCCCTACCTACAGTTTTCTGTCTCTAGAATAAATGTTTTTTTTAAGCACAATATAGCACAAGGACAATTCACTCACTGTCCTTACAGGTCCCTGGAAACAAGGACTTGCAGAGTGAAAGAAAAAAAACACTCTCCCTACCTACAGTTTTCTGTCCCTAGAAAAAATGTTTTTTTTAATCACAATATAGCACAAGGACAATTCACTCACTGTCCTTACAGGTCCCTGGAAACAAGGACTTGCAGAGTGAAAGAAAAAAAACACTCTCCCTACCTACAGTTTTCTGTCCCTAGAAAAAATGTTTTTTTTAATCACAATATAGCACAAGGACAATTCACTCACTGTCCTTACAGGTCCCTGGAAACAAGGACTTGCAGAGTGAAAGAAAAAAAACACTCTCCCTACCTACAGTTTTCTGTCCCTAGAAAAAATGTTTTTTTTAATCACAATATAGCACAAGGACAATTCACTCACTGTCCTTACAGGTCCCTGGAAACAAGGACTTGCAGAGTGAAATAAACTGACACTCTCCCTACCTACAGTTTTCTGTCCCTAGAATAAATGTTTTTTTTAAGCACAATATAGCACAAGGAGAATTCACTCACTGTCCTTCCAGGTCCCTGGAAACAAGGACTTGCAGAGTGAAAGAAAAAAAACACTCTCCCTACCTACAGTTTTCTGTCCCTAGAAAAAATGTTTTTTTTAATCACAATATAGCACAAGGACAATTCACTCACTGTCCTTACAGGTCCCTGGAAACAAGGACTTGCAGAGTGAAATAAACTGACACTCTCCCTACCTACAGTTTTCTGTCCCTAGAATAAATGTTTTTTTTAAGCACAATATAGCACAAGGACAATTCACGCACTGTCCTTACAGGTCCCTGGAAACAAGGACTTGCAGAGTGAAAGAAAAAAAACACTCTCCCTACCTACAGTTTTCTGTCCCTAGAAAAAATGTTTTTTTTTAATCACAATATAGCACAAGGACAATTCACTCACTGTCCTTACAGGTCCCTGGAAACAAGGACTTGCAGAGTGAAAGAAAATAAACACTCTCCCTACCTACAGTTTTCTGTCCCTAGAATAAATGTTTTTTTTAAGCACAATATAGCACAAGGACAATTCACTCACTGTCCTTACAGGTCCCTGGAAACAAGGACTTGCAGAGTGAAATAAACTGACACTCTCCCTACCTACAGTTTTCTGTCCCTAGAATAAATGTTTTTTTTAAGCACAATATAGCACAAGGACAATTCACTCACTGTCCTTCCAGGTCCCTGGAAACAAGGACTTGCAGAGTGAAAGAAAAAAAACACTCTCCCTACCTACAGTTTTCTGTCCCTAGAAAAAATGTTTTTTTTAATCACAATATAGCACAAGGACAATTCACTCACTGTCCTTACAGGTCCCTGGAAACAAGGACTTGCAGAGTGAAATAAACTGACACTCTCCCTACCTACAGTTTTCTGTCCCTAGAATAAATGTTTTTTTTAAGCACAATATAGCACAAGGACAATTCACTCACTGTCCTTACAGGTCCCTGGAAACAAGGACTTGCAGAGTGAAAGAAAAAAAACACTCTCCCTACCTACAGTTTTCTGTCCCTAGAAAAAATGTTTTTTTTAATCACAATATAGCACAAGGACAATTCACTCACTGTCCTTACAGGTCCCTGGAAACAAGGACTTGCAGAGTGAAAGAAAAAAAACACTCTCCCTACCTACAGTTTTCTGTCCCTAGAAAAAATGTTTTTTTTAATCACAATATAGCACAAGGACAATTCACTCACTGTCCTTACAGGTCCCTGGAAACAAGGACTTGCAGAGTGAAATAAACTGACACTCTCCCTACCTACAGTTTTCTGTCCCTAGAATAAATGTTTTTTTTAAGCACAATATAGCACAAGGACAATTCACTCACTGTCCTTACAGGTCCCTGGAAACAAGGACTTGCAGAGTGAAAGAAAAAAAACACTCTCCCTACCTACAGTTTTCTGTCCCTAGAAAAAATGTTTTTTTTAATCACAATATAGCACAAGGACAATTCACTCACTGTCCTTACAGGTCCCTGGAAACAAGGACTTGCAGAGTGAAATAAACTGACACTCTCCCTACCTACAGTTTTCTGTCCCTAGAATAAATGTTTTTTTTAAGCACAATATAGCACAAGGACAATTCACTCACTGTCCTTACAGGTCCCTGGAAACAAGGACTTGCAGAGTGAAAAAAAAAAAACACTCTCCCTACCTACAGTTTTCTGTCCCTAGAAAAAATGTTTTTTTTTTAAGCACAATATAGCACAAGGACAATTCACTCACTGTCCTTCCAGGTCCCTGGAAACAAGGACTTGCAGAGTGAAAGAAAAAAAACACTCTCCCTACCTACAGTTTTCTGTCCCTAGAAAAAATGTTTTTTTTAATCACAATATAGCACAAGGACAATTCACTCACTGTCCTTACAGGTCCCTGGAAACAAGGACTTGCAGAGTGAAAGAAACTGACACTCTCCCTACCTACAGTTTTCTGTCCCTAGAATAAATGTTTTTTTAAGCACAATATAGCACAAGGACAATTCACTCACTGTCCTTCCAGGTCCCTGGAAACAAGGACTTGCAGAGTGAAAGAAACTGACACTGTCCCTACCTACAGTTTTCTGTCCCTAGAATAAATGTTTTTTTTAAGCACACTATAGCACAAGCACAAAACACACTGACACTCTCCCTACCTATCCTTCTCTTTCCCTAAACTAAAGGAATCCAGGTTAAGCAAGAAAGAAATAACAGTCACTGTCCCTGCCTATGCTGCTCTATCCCTGCTCCGGAACACACTACACTAGGCCGCCGTGCTGGCGGCCTTTTATAGTGTGGGGCGTGTACTAAACACCCTCAGCAATAATTGGCCACAGGCATCCTGCCTGTGGCCAATCATTGCTCTCCTCGCTGCCGGCGCTGTGATTGGCCAAGCATGCGGGGTCACAGTGCATGCTTGGCCAATCACAGCGCCTGGATGACACTGCGATGGCGTAGTGCATTGTGGGCCGTTCGCGTCACTCGAATTTGGCGCGAACGGCCCAAATCGTTCGATCTTCGTCGAACGATCGAACAGCCGATGTTCGAGTCGAACGTATGTTCGACTCGAACACGAAGCTCATCCCTACCTTAAAGGCGCAGCAGCAGAAGCAGTGAAAAGTTTTCGGTTTGGGAATGCAGATTGCACGGCTCAAGACTGTCTAGCCATGCTGCAGGAAGAGTTTGGTCAATTAGAAAAGGTGACAGAAATGGTCTACCAATTTGAACACACTTCCCAAAAACCAGGAGAAACTTTCCGAGTATGTTAGGAGACTGAACAGGTTGCTGTGCAAGATTGTGTTTAAGAAGGGGATGAGGCCCCAAGATACAGATGCGGCAAGAATGAAGCAAGTCTTAAAGGGAGCGCTGCACTCGGATCCAGTCTGGCTGCACCTGAAAACCTCAGGAGGAGGAACGTTGCTGACTTATGCTGACTTGATAAAAATCATCAGAGATGAGGAGGCACTACAACAGGACCAGCAGATGATTAAGGGAAATGTTGTACCCGCACAGGTGCTAGTCAATCCAGTAATGACCCCTGAAAGAGATTCTGAGATAGACACCCTGAAAGCTCAAATGTCCTAAGTGTTACAGATGTTGACCTCTCTGATGGAAAAAGACACAGAGGGTCCCAAGAGAGAAGTAAAAGGAAGGAATTATTCCCAGTTGCCTCAGCACCCGCATCTTTACAAGAATGGGGAGATATAGTATGCTTTAACTGTGGAGGAATTGGACATATTGCGGCTACATGCTCCAGTCCCAAGAAGAAGAAAATGGATAACCGCAAGCCGGCGGGAAACTTCAGAGGGCCCCGGTGAAGGAGTCAACCGGGTGCCCATCACCTTCAGTGAGCTCCAAGCTGAAAGCAAAGCAGAAAATAACAGGAGATAAAACGCCTCGGGGGAAACACAACATTCCTCAACAGAGGTATACCCCAGAGAAAGGGGGTAAGACCCCTCAGAAGAGGCACAGCACTCCCCAGAGGGGGGTGCACACCTAAGAAAAACAATAGTATCCCTCAGCGGGTCCCTACACCCAGTAAAAGGAGGGAAGTCAATGCATACCAGACTCAAGAAAGACTGAAGTCCAAAGGGGATTGGACGAGAGGAGGTTCAAAGAGAAAAAGTCTGAAGAAAGCGACCCCTGCCGGGCCATATCCGGAGAAGCTGGTAGGCCCATCTCCTATAGTGTCCATTCAAGTGGAGGGAGTCTACACCAGAGCAATCTTGGATACTGGGGCGCAAGTGACCCTGTTATACAGAGACTTTTACGATAAGCACTTGAGTCACCTACCCATCCGCAAGATAGAGGGACTAGAGATATGTGGGATTGGAACCCAGAACTTCCCCTACGATGGCTATCTGCCTGTCAGGATGACCTTTGACCCATCTGTGGCTGGAAAAGCCGAAGTGTTTGACACCCTGGCAGTTGTGTGCCCTCGGCCACCAGGAGCCAACAAGAGTTCCCTGATAATAGGGACAAACACGGACCTGGTCCGAAGACTTCTGACCCCTCTAGTGAAAGAGAAAGGGGCAGCGGTCACCAAGATCCACCCCATGCTGAAGACAGCTTACCAAAGGCTGGTCTTAGAGCAGAAGACCCCAGGAGAGGGGATAGGGAAGGTGTGGAGACTTGGAAGAGGAGGGATAGTGCTGCAGCCCGGCGAAGTAACCTGTCTCAGAGGCACTGTGAAGCTTACTTGGGAGCAGCCCGGACCCTTTGTCATGTTGGAATCTGACCCAAGGGAAGGGTCCCACAGTCTGGAAGTGATACCGGAAGTGATTCCGCTGAAGGCCCTAAAGAAGGCCCATTGTAGAGTCCCAGTGAGTGTTAAGAACAACTCAGATGGCCCCATGGAAATCCCAGCCAGGATGCTGCTGGGCCAGGTGAGCCCTGCTGCCCCTGTCAACCTGTCAGAGATGGGTGAAGGGGGAGACGCTTGGGAGAAGATATCCATGGAAAACCCGAATCTGCCCAGGGCTTGGAAAGAGAGAGCCAAGGCCCAGTTGAACAGATGGGAGAAGATCTTCTCTAAAGATGAGTTCGATGTGGGGTGTGCAAGGAGTGCCACCCATCGGATCCGCCTCCAGGAAGATAAGCCTTTCAGAGAGAGGGTCAGGCGGGTCCCACTAGCAGATCTGGAGGATCTATGGGAACAACTTGCAGAACTCAAGAGGACTGGTGTGATACGGGAGTCTAGAAGCCCCTATGCCTCTCCAATAGTGGTGGTCAGGAAGAAGAATGGGTCATTGAGGCTCTGTATCGACTACAGGACTCTAAACAGGAGAACCATACCTGACCAGTATACCACTCCAAGGATCGAGGACGCCTTACAGAGCTTGTCTGGAGCCAAATGGTTCAGCGTTATGGATCTCAAAAGCGGGTACTATCAGATCCCTATGCACCCAGAAGACAAGGAGAAGACGGCTTTCATAACCCCGGTGGGGTTCTTTGAATTTGACCGGATGCCTCAAGGTCTGTCTGGAGCCCCAGCTACTTTCCAGCATCTCATGGAGAAGACTGTAGGAGACATGAACCTTATTGAAGTCCTTGTATACCTGGACGATGTCATAGTCTTTGGAAGAACCCTGGAGGAACATGAAGAGAGGCTGGAAAAAGTCTTGAGGAGACTCAGTGAGGAGGGACTCAAACTTTCGCCTGAAAAGTGTCGGTTCTACCAGTCTTCTGTGAACTATCTGGGGCACATAGTGTCCGAAGAAGGGGTGGCCACAGACCCCGAGAAATTGGAGGCAGTTACCTCCTGGCCACGGCCCACCACAGTAACTGAACTCAGATCCTTCTTGGGTTTCTGCTCCTACTATAGGAGGTTTGTGGAGGGATTCGCCCGAATTGCTAGACCATTGAATGAACTGCTCAAGACTGGGGGAGAAGAGGATGACTTAGGGCCCAGGAGGCCGGGAGAGTCCATCAGAGATCAGTGGAATCAGAAGTGTGAAGAGGCCTTCCAGGCCTTGAAGAAGAGCCTGACCACTGCTCCAGTCTTGGCCTACGCAGACCCAACCAAACCCTATGAACTACACGTAGATGCTAGTCATGACGGTCTGGGAGGAGTGCTTTATCAAGAACACGAAGGGCAACAACGGCCTGTTGCCTATGTGAGCAGGAGCCTGACCCCCTCTGAGAAGAACTACCCCACTCACAAGCTGGAGTTCCTGGCCCTTAAGTGGGCGGTAGTAGACAAGCTCAAAGACTACCTGTATGGGGCGGAGTTCACTGTGAAGACCGACAACAACCCCCTTACCTACCTTTTCACCACGGCCAAGCTGGACGCCACTGGACACAGGTGGCTGGCCGCACTGTCTGGATTCAACTTCAGCCTAAAGTATAGGCCAGGGGCTGGGAATAGAGACGCAGACGCTCTGTCCAGGAGATCTCATGCCCCCACCAGTGATGTAGAAGATTGGACCTAAGTGGCACCGGACGGGGTGCGGGCCCTTTGTCAAGGAGCTGAATTCCAGGCCAGAGGAGGCTCCAGAGCAGAAGAAATAGGAGTTACCATGGTGGGAGTCCCAAAACACTACTGTGGAGTGACTCAATTGGACGAAGACAACCTGCCGAGATTGTCCAAGAAGGAGTTGAGGTGTGACCAATTGGAAGACCCCATGGGGAGATTGGTCCTGGAGGCCCTGGAGAATCAGGATCCAAACAAACTCCTGCGTCATCCCTCAAAGGAAGCTCGCCTGTTGAGGAAAGAATGGGACAGGTTGCAGGTACATCAGGGAGTGGTCTACCGAAGGGGCCCCTCTGATGACTCAGAAGATAAGTGGCAACTGTTCCTCCCAGAGAAACATCGAGAGACTGTTCTGATTGCCCTGCATGACAATCATGGCCACCTAGGGGCTGAAAGGACCTTTCAACTTGTCAGAAGTCGGTTCTATTGGCCCTGCATGAGGGCAGAAGTAGAAGAGTACTGCCACTCATGTGCACGATGCATCCAGAGGAAGACTTTACCCCATCAAGCTGCCCCAATGGGCCATCTACAAAGTAAAGGCCCAATGGATCTGGTATGCATTGATTTTCTCTGCCTCGAACCCGACCTGAGTGGACTAGGAAATGTTCTGGTGATAACCGACCATTTCACCCGGTATGCCCAAGCTTTTCCAACCAAAGATCAGAAGGCCTCCAGCGTAGCCAAGGTACTTATGGAGAAGTATTTTGTCCATTATGGGCTGCCACAGCGGCTTCATTCAGATCAAGGAAGGGACTTTAAGAGTAAACTGATCCGGAAACTCCTGGATTCGTTGGGAATCAAGAAGACTCGAACTACACCTTACCACCCACAAGGAGATGCTCAGCCGGAAAGGTTTAACCGAACCTTGCTCAACATGTTGGGGACTCTGGAAAGTGAGAAAAAGCAACATTGGAGCAAACACATAGCAGCCCTAGTACATGCTTACAACTGCACCATCAGTGATGCTACAGGCTACTCCCCATATCGACTCATGTTTGGGAGAGAAGCGAGACTACCTGTGGACTTGGCCTTTGGCACCTCTCTGGACCATTCCTCAGCCACATCTCACAAAGGATATGTGGACAGGCTCAGACACAGCCTGAAAGTAGCCTATGAACAAGCTCAAGCGGCCTCAGATCAAAGGGGAGCTCGAAACAAAATAAACTTCGACTTGAAGGTCCAGGTACAAGACCTACAGCCCGGGGATCGAGTACTGTTACGCAATCTGGGGGTCCCTGGGAAGCACAAACTTGCAGATAGATGGAGATCTGAACCTTATGTCATCTGTAGGAAGTAGCCGGGCCTGCGTGTCTACAAGTTGAAACCGGAAGGAAAGGTGGGCCCCCTGAAGACGTGGCATCGAAACCACCTGCTCCCACTTGCTGAGGCAGTTAGAATACCTCCCGTGGGAGACTCCCCTGAACCGGCCTCTATCCTGGATACTCCTAGGCCGAACACTCGGTCGCAGGCCTCCCGAGCTGAAGATGGAGAGGCCTCTCAACTTAGTGGAAATGAGGAGGGAGAACTTAATTGGCTGTGGCCTTCCCCAACTCCAGGAACTTCTACCATAGACCTTCCAACCACTGAAGACACCACAGATGAAACACTGAACCCAGAAGCCACAGAGTTCATCCCCTCTAGTCCTTCAGCAGATTACTGGGAAGATGCCCATGATGGTTGCTCAGAGGAAGAGGAGCCTGTGGCACCAGAGCCAGAAATCCCAAGAGAGCAAAGGGCTCGAAGAGTCATCCGGCCTCCTAGGAAGCTGACCTACCCACAAATGGGGAATAGCTCAGAGGACTCTGTAGTTACCGCTAGGAGGAATGCTGAAAATCCGGATCCCTCCACTGTCCATTTAGTGGAGGGCAACCCCAGCTCACTCTCTGGCACAGCTAGGCAGGCCACCCATGATAATGTGACCTGTGGGCAAGGGAATTCTACCCCTCAGTTTTGGTGGGAATTCCCTATGCCAACATCGTTTGTAGAATTGTCTAGAGTTGTACATAGTCTTTGTTAAGGTTTATCTTTGGGGACCAAAGAGTTCAAGTGGGGGGAGTGTGTAGCGGGGTGTTCCCCTTTAATGCAGAGAGACTACATTACCCAGAACCCTGTTCGGCAATGTTTCCACCGCAGAGACTCATGGGAGGGGTTATAAGAGGAGGAGGCGAGGCTAGGCTCGGCCTCTTTGGGACACGAGACTTCAGAGACTGATCCTCCTGTGCGGATGTGTCGGAGTGCAAGGCCTGAAGCCTGAGACCTTGCGCAGCACCAAAGAGCCTGCCACCCCTCTGCGAGCCTGGGTGGCATCTGACTTCGCTCGACTACAGCCTTGTTGGATCGGGGACCCGATCGCTGAAGAGACTAAGTGTGTGTGGGACACAGTTGGTGGAAGTTCCCGGACTGGAACCGTAGTCCGGGCGGGTGAGAGGGCATATGCCCAACTGATATACTGTTACTGCATATAGGCCTATAGACTGCCGTGGCCTACGAGTTATTCTTGGTATTCTTATTGAAGGCCCTTGTCGGAGCTGAACCTACTGTTCGTATAGTCGAGTTTCTTCCCCATCTTTACCTACCCCATTGGATTACAAAGTTTGTACTCTGTTAATGTGCACCACCGTTAAAGATCTGCCAGTGAAGAAAAAAAGGACTAAGTTGTAGATATCAGAACCAGGCCTGGTGTGGTTTCTAAGGTGTTTTGGTTACTGCGCCACAGGGCACTTAGCTAACGGTCGCCCGCGTGGCGCACTTGTTATGTATTAACCCTATAGTGTGTTAGTGTGGCTGGGCTCTGCATTACTAATGATTATTCTGTAAACTGTTATTGATGTTATCCTTTTCCTTACCAAGAGCTTAAGTAAAATCTTGCACTTATTTCAATTTAGTATTGTCTCTATGCTCAGTTATTCATACAGTATAAGATATACAATTTACTGTCAGTACTAGCTGTGCCAGTAGGGGGTAGAGCATATTGCCGGGGGTTGGCGGAGCTGTCTTCAGGGCCCAAACTAAATCCGCGGCCTTCTTAGTTGGAGGTATCGCTACATATATATATATATATATACACACAGTGGGTACGGAAAGTATTCAGACCCCCTTACATTTTTCACTCTTTGTTATATTGCAGCCATTTGCTAAAATCATTTAAGTTCATTTTTTTCCTCATTAATGTACACAGAGCACCCCATATTGACAGAAAAACACAGAATTGTTGACATTTTTGCAGATTTATTAAAAGGAAAAACTGAAATATCACATGGTCCTAAGTATTCAGACCCTTTGCTGTGACACTCATATATTTAACTCAGGTGCTGTCCATTTCTTCTGATCATCCTTGAGATGGTTCTACACCTTCATTTGAGTCCAGCTGTGTTTGATTATACTGATTGGACTTGATTAGGAAAGCCACACACCTGTCTAGATAAGACCTTACAGCTCACAGTGCATGTCAGAGCAAATGAGAATCATGAGGTCAAAGGAACTGCCTGAAGAGCTCAGAGACAGAATTGTGGCAAGGCACAGATCTGGCCAAGGTTACAAAAAAATTTCTGCTGCACTTAAGGTTCCTAAGAGCACAGTGGCCTCCATAATCCTTAAATGGAAGACGTTTGGGAGGACCAGAACCCTTCCTAGAGCTGGCCGTCCGGCCAAACTGAGCTATCGGGGGAGAAGAGCCTTGGTGAGAGAGGTAAAGAAGAACCCAAAGATCACTGTGGCTGAGCTCCAGAGATGCAGTCAGGAGATGGGAGAAAGTTGTAGAAAGTCAACCATCACTGCAGCCGTCCACCAGTCGGGGCTTTATGGCAGAGTGGCCCGACGGAAGCCTCTCCTCAGTGCAAGACACATGAAAGCCTGCATGGAATTTGCTAAAAAACACCTGAAGGACTCCAAGATGGTGAGAAATAAGATTCTCTGGTCTGATGAGACCAAGATAGAACTTTTTGGCTTTAATTCTAAGCGGTATGTGTGGAGAAAACCAGGCACTGCTCATAACCTGTCCAATACAGTCCCAACAGTGAAGCATGGTGGTGGCAGCATCATGCTGTGGGGGTGTTTTTCAGCTCCAGGGACAGGACGACTGGTTGCAATCGAGGGAAAGATGAATGTGGCCAAGTACAGGGATATCCTGGACAAAAACCTTCTCCAGAGTGCTCAGGACCTCAGACTGGGCCGAAGGTTTACCTTCCAACAAGACAATGACCCTAAGCACACAGCTAAAATAACGAAGGAGGGGCTTCACAACAACTCCGTGACTGTTCTTGAATGGCCCAGCCAGAGCCCTGACTTTAACCCAATTGAGCATCTCTGGAGAGACCTAAAAATGGCCGTCCACCAACGTTTACCATCCAACCTGACAGAACTGGAGGGGATCTGCAAGGAGGAATGGCAGAGGATCCCCAAATCCAGGTGTGAAAAACTTGTTGCATCTTTCCCAAAAAGACTCATCAAAAGGGTGCAAATACTAAATACTGAGCAAAGGGTCTGAATACTTAGGACCATGTGATATTTCAGTTTTTCTTTCCATCTCAAAGATAAATCTGCAAAAATGTCAACAATTCAGTGTTTTTCTGTCAATATGGGGTGCTGTGTGTACATTAAGGGGAAAAAAATGAACTTAAATGATTTTAGCAAATGGCTGCAATATAACAAAGAGTGATTTAAGGGGGTCTGAATACTTTCGTACCCACTGTGTATATATATATATATATATATATATATATATATATATATACACACGTGGGGGTTGCAAGTGGTGTCCTGGGATTATGGCTGAAGATCAGGGGGGGGCCCGTCCATTAAGGGCTCACGGGCACCGCCTCCCCTATATATTGCTGCCACCCCCATCAATGAGTTCGGCCCCTTTCAGGCATGAATTCCAATGCGAGGTGGGTGGCCGGAGGCTCTAATAGGCTTCAAAATAGGGTGGGCTCGAGGCACTGAGAATGTGCTCGGAGCCAACCCAGGTGTGTGAGAATAGGGAATAACCTCTCCGCCAATCAGGATGCGTTTCCCGATTGGCGGAAAGGAGAAGCGTTCTGATTGGCCACGGAGAAGGGAGCGAGACGGAAGCCGCCAAGCAGGGGTAGGAGAAGCTGCTTGTGATGCCCGCTATGAAATAAGGTGATGCCTGTGGAGGAGCACCAGGGAAGCTGCCCGTGATTGCCCGCCATGGATTGGATAAGTGCACCAACCGACCAACCCGGTCCGACCCGTTGGCTGGATGGGGCCGGGGGGGGTCGTTTGCGGGGGGCACTGTTTGCTGCCTCCCCCAAAAAAAACATTACTAGCAGCCACCACTGCTGAAGATATCACCCATAGCCCCGGTATTTTATTTTTTTCACACGGCGACCGGCTTTCTCGTGACCTGCTGGAACGCTTTCCGAAGCTGGGGGAGGGGACTCCTCCCGCCAGTGTTTCTCCCGAGATACAAATCAACGGTGCAGGCGGCTGCTCCCATAAGTAGATACTCTTTGATCGCCTCTATGGCCTTGGAGGACCAGAGCGACGTCATGGCGTCACTTCCGGTCCAGGCTGGAAGTAAACATTTTTTTTTAAAGCACAAGATTAAAAAAAAAAATTTTTTTTTTTTGATCTGTTGCTTTTAAAGGTAAAGAAGAGATTTGGAGTCTTTTTGATCCCTGATTTCTCCATAAAGAGTACCTGTCATCCTTATTCCTATTACAAGGGATGTTTAGATTCCTTGTAATTAACGATCAGCTCCGGCGTGTTCGCAAGTCCCACGTGCAGAGCCTGACAGGAAGTCGGCACTGCGCTGCGCTTATCACAGGCAGTGAGACATTTCCCGATCTCTGCATCTGCACATCGGGTCAATGTCTCACTGCCTGTGATTAGCGCAGCGCAGTGCCGACTTCCTGGCGGGCTCTGTACGTGGGGCTTGCAAACACGCCGGAGCTCGTCCTTACTTGTAATAGGAATAAAAATGATCAGAATTTTTTTTTTTAAAAGGGGCAGTGTAAAAATGAAAAATAAAAAGTAAAATAAGAAAAGAAAATGTAAAGCGGCCCCCATCCCTCTGTGCTCGCGCTCAGAAGCGGACGCATACGTAAGTTGCCCATGCATATGTAAAAGCTGTCTGCACAACACATGTGAGGTATAGCCGCGAACGTTATAGTGAGAGCAGTAATTCTAGTGCTGGACCTCCTCTGTATCTCTAAACAGGTAACCCGTAAGGGCATTTAAAATGTCGCCTATGGAGATTTTTAAGTACCGTAGTTTGTCGCTATTCCACAAGCATGCGCAGTTTTAAAGTGTGACATGTTAGGTATCTATTTACTCGTGTAACATCATCTTTTACATTTTACAAAAAAAAAATTTGGGTATATGTTGTGTTTTTTTTTTTTTTAAATCATTTAAATATATTTTTCACTTAAGAAATTGCGTGAAACACCGCTGTGCAAATACTGTGTGACATAAAAATTGCAACAATCGCCCATTTTATTCCCTAGGGTCTCTGCTAGAAAAAAAAAATGTAGAATGTTTGGGGGTTTTAAGTAATTTTCTAGCAATAAATACTGATTTAAACTTGCGAACAAAATGTGCCAGATAAAGCCTGGTCGGCAAGTGGGTATAGGAGAACACCACTGACAGTCTGCACGAGCGTGGCAATAAGATGGCATCATGGCGGGCCACAGATTTATGGAATACAAATGTATCATTTACATACACTTTAAGGCCAAAACAGGAAAATCAAATAACTTGGAACGCGGCTCTCCCAGCTGTACAGAGATGAATGTCTCATTGGCTCCAAAATCACCCTTATCAACCCTCATCCAATCCTCCTAATGACTGGCCAGCGATAACAGCTGCTGCCAGTCCACCCTTGGGAGTCCCCGCGCCGGGTGAAGGTTGCAGTCTCAGGATATGATGATCCAGGCAATGCGCGGCGCAGAAACTGCATACAAAACTATCAGGGTGATTGCTTAAAGCTGAAGCCTAACCTATTCGCCTTACCCCTTATACAGTATATACAGCGGATAAAATAAGTATTGAACACGTCACCATTTTTCTAGGTAAATATATTGGTAAAGGTGCTATTGACATGAAATGTTCCCCACATGTCGGTAACAACCCATGAAATCCATACATACAAAGACACCAAAACAAATACGTTCAGAAATTAAGTTCTGTGTAATAAAATTGAAGGACACAGGGAAAAAGTATTAAACACGCTAACTGAAATGTATTTAATACTTGGTACAAAATCCTTTGTTGGTAATGACAACTTCAAGACTCCTCCTGTATGCAGAAACGAGTCGCATGCGTTGCTCGGGTGTGATTTCGGCCCATTATTCCACACTAATGCCTCGTACACACGACCGGTTTTCCCGTCGGGAAAACTGCAATGAGAGGTTTTGGCCAGGAAAACCGGCCGTGTGTATGTTTCATCGCCATTTTCCCGACAGGAAAACTGTCGGGAAACCTGTTGGTGTGTAGGGGGAAAAAGTTACCGAGCAGGTTCTCGGTTTTCCCCTCGGTTTTCCCGGCGGACTTTTTACCGCCGGGAAAACCGATCGTGTGTACTAGGCAAAACAGTCTTCAAATCTTGAAGGTTCCGTGGGCCTCTTCTATGAACTCTGATCTTTAGTTCTTTCCATAGATTTTCTATTGGATACAAGTCAGGTGATTGGCTGGGCCATTCTAGCAGCTTTATTTTCTTTCTTTGAAACCAATTGGGAGTCTCCTTGGCTTTGGGTTTAGGATCATCGTCTTGCTGAAATGTCCTCCCTCGTTTCATCTTCATCACCCTGGTAGATGGCAGCAGATTTTTATCAAGAATGTCTTGGTAAATTTTTCTTGATGAAATGTCCATCCTCGCCTCACTGCCATTCTGCAGGACAAGCTTCCCTGATTTGAAAAAACATAGGACCCCTGGATCACCTACCTGATGGGGACAACGTTGTCAGACCTGAGGCTAACCTTTTATGCCTTGTACACACGGTCCGGCCAAAAGCACATCGGAATTCCGACGGAATTCCACCGGAGTAAAAGAGAACATGTTCTCCATCTAAACTCCGACGGAATTCATCGGAAAAAGTCTGATGGGGCATGCACATGGTCAGAATATCCGATGGAAAAAGTCTGTCTGACTTTTTCCATCGGAAATTCCGACCGTGTGTACGGGGCATTAGTGCCCCAGGAGGGGCTTGCTGTCTCTTTCCCCTTTTTCTTTTTTCCTTTATCCATTTATTTTTCTTCCCCTTCTCTTTTTTCCTACTTATTAAACCTTTCATAGTTTGAGGAGTGATGTAGGACCGCGGGTAGACCGCCATTTGTCCCACTCCCCGTTTGCGGGCTGTGCAGTCAAACATAATGGAACATAATAAACATAATAATAATCAAATAATCAAACCAGCTACCATGATCAATTCATGGCCGAGTTGGCCCTCGTCTTAGACGAGAGTGCCCCGTTTATGAAGCTCCTCTTTGGAGGATGTATCTTCTGTTCTTCAGAATTATAATCATAGCCCAAAATAGCATTATACCGGTTCCTTAACCACTTGCCGACCACCTCCTGTACATATACGTCGGCAGAATGGTACGGACAGGCACATCAACGTACCCGTACGTCCTCTTTAAATGCCTGTCCGAGTGGTCGCGCGCTCGCGACCCTGCCGGCATTTCCATGAGTCTGATCTCCGCGATCGTCTCACGGAGGTATAGAGCGGGGAGATGCTTGTGTAAACAAGCATCTCCCCGCTCTGACTAGTGACAATGACACTGATCTCGGCTCCGTGTACTCCGAGCGGAGATCGGTGTCATGTGACACAGAGCCCATCCCCCTACAGTAAGAAACACTATGCAGGGAACACTTAACCCCTACAGCGCCACCTAGTGGTTAACCCCTTCACTGCCAGTGTCATTTTCACAGTAACCAGTGCATTTTTATAGAACTGATCGCTGTGAAAATGACAATGGTCCCAAAAATGTGTCAAAAGTGTCCGATGTGTCCGCCATAATGTCGCAGTCACAAAAAAAATCGCTGATCGCCGCCATTACTAGTAAAAAAAAATATTAATAAAAATGCCATAAAACTATCCCCTATTTTGTAAACGCTATAACTTTTGCGCAAACCAATCAATAAATGCCGATTGCGTTTTATTTTTTTACCAAAAATATGTAGAAGAATACGTATCGGCCTAAACTGAGGAAAAAATATGTTTTTTTAATATATATTTTTGGGGATATTTATTATAGCAAAAAGTAAAAAATATTGAATTTTTTTTAAAAAATTGACGCTCTATTTTTGTTTAAAGCGCAAAAAATAAAAACCGCAGAGGTGATCAAATACCACAAAAAGAAAGCTCTATTTGTGGGAGAAAAAGGACGTCAATTTTGTTTGGGAGCCACGTCGCACGACCGCGCAATTGTCAGTTAAAGCGACGCAGTGCCGAATCGCAAAAAGTGGCCTGGTCCTTTAGCTGCAAAATGGTTCGGGGCTTAAGTGGTTAACGACCAATGCTGTATGTCAATAATTTTATGTTCCGGTACTTCTCTATACTGAAATGGGAAAGCCCGGGGCTGCCCCAAGCATGCCCCTGGCAAAGAAAGAGAAAGTTTTGGACCACTTCTCTATACTGTATTGTACGGTTTTATATCTGTATGTTTTATAACCTTAATAGAAACGATTGGAAAAGTAATGTCCTCCCTCGTTTCACCTTCATCACCCTGGTAGATGGCGGCAGATTTTTATCAGGATTGTCTTGATACATTTTTCTATTCATCCTTCCTTCAATGATATGAAGTTTGCCGGTACCGTATGCTAAAAACAGCCCCGCCCCCCACCATGATGTTCCCGCCTCCAAACTTCACTGTTGGTATGGGTTTTTTTTTTGTGTTTTTGGGGTGATGTGCCGTTTGACCTCCAAACATGGTGTGTATTATGGCATCCAAAGAGTTCAATGTTGGTCTCATATGACCAGACTATATCCTCCACGTATTTCACAGACTTGTCTAAATGTTGTGCAGCAAACTTTAATCGAGCTTCACCATGCTTCTTCTTCAGCGATGGAGTCTTGGCAGATGAGTGCAATACTTATTGTGTACCAGCTAATTCCAGGTCTTTCTGAAGCTCCCCACAAGTGGTCCTTGGCTCTTAGATAACTCTTCTGATAATTCTTTTCACCCCTCTGTCAGAAATCTTGCGAGGAGCACCTGGCCGTGGCCAGTTTATGGTGAAATTATGTTCTTTCCACTTCAGGATTATGGCCCCAACAGTGCTCACTGGAACATTCAAAAGTTTAGAAATCCTTCTGTAACCAAATGCTATCAGTATGTTTTGAAACAATAAGGTTGTTAAGGTCTTGAGAGAGCTCTTTGCTTTTACCCATCATGAGATGTTTCTTGTGTGACACCTTGGTAATGAGACACCTTTTTATAGACAACCAGTTGAGACTGAACCAGTTGATATTAATTTGCACTGATTAAGAGAGAGAGATACACCCTCTCTATCTGTCCTGTTTACCATTATTAGTGAAAGTAAAAGAAAATCCTACATTTTGAGTTGACATCAGAAGAGTAAATAAGGGGAAATCTTCCAATGGGAACACCCTGGGGTTCCATCACTTTGGAGAGATTTCCTGTCACTTCCTGTTTTGGTTATGGGACAGGAAGTGAAGGGAAATCTCCTCTATGAGACACAGATGAGAAAACTGACAGGGGTTATAACCCTCCCTTACTCTATCCACAATGGAAAAAAAAGTTTTGCCTATAGTTCCATTTTAATGTATTATTATCATTTTAATACTATGGTTGTATGCATAAATTACAGTATTAAACACTGCTACCTTCATCAGTAAAGCCTCCAGGCGGCATGTAATCGACAGGGCCGCCGATAGAGGGGTGCCAACAGTCCTAATGTAAGGGGCCCAGGCACACAGGGGGGCCTGGGTGGGTGCAGAACAATGCACTGTGTCTCTCCCTCCAGCAGCTGAAAGCCGTTTCTCCCCCTCTCCCTCCTGCCAGCTTTCAGCTGCCGGAGGGAGAGACACAGACACAGTGCATTGTTCTGTAATTGTCCTCCCGTCCCACTGCACCAATCCCCCTCCCTGGGCTGCCTACATCTGACCCCCCCCCCGTGTGCCCGGGCCCCCCTCATTCCCCCCACAGCACCGGCATCTTCCCTCTCCCACCGACGGGCGCACAGGATATGTCATTTAGTGGCCCCCTCCTTTTCTGAATTGGACACAGTGAGCAATCAGTACCAATCACTCCTGTGCCCATTCATAATTGAGCATAGTAACTGTGTTTACTATACTTCAGTTTATGAATGGGGAAGAGCCTCTGTGTCATGCTCAATCATCTTCAGTGCAGCTGAGGCTACAGAAAAAGGAACTAAAGAATCTGTGTCCAACGGGGGGGGGACGCCCTGAGTGGCACACGTTGGGGGGTGTCAGGCCAGCGTCGCGTAGGGGTGTCAGGACAGTGCCGCCTATTCACTGGGGGTTTCTGGGCTGGCTGGTCGGGCAGCAGCAGCCCACTGGGGTGGTATGTTCTCTGGAGTAGAAGGGGACTGGTGGGGGTGGGTGTGGCCTCTTTGTGACCTGTGTGCTGTCAGTGTGATCGGGGTAGGTGTGTGTGAGGGCAGCAGGCTGAGTCCGCTGTGTGCGATCACGTGGAGGAGCGAGCAGTACACCTGGACAGGCACTTACCTCTAAGAGGAGGGGCACAGTACACCCGAACAGGTACTTTACCTCAGGGGGGAGGGGCACAGTACACCTGGACAGGCACTTACCTCTAAGAGGAGGGGCACAGTACACCCGAACAGGTACTTTACCTCAGGGGGAGGGGCACAGTACACCTGGACAGGCACTTACCTCTAAGAGGAGGGGCACAGTACACCCGGACGGGTACTTACCTCTGGGAGGAGGGGCACAGTACACCCAGACCGGTAACTTTCTCAGGGGGAGGGACACAATACACCTGGACAGGTACTTTACCTCAGGGGGAGGGGCACAATCCAACTGAACAGATACTTTACCTCATGGCGGAGGGGCACAGTACACCCGGACAGGAACTTACCTCTGGGAGGAGGGGCACAGTAAACCCAGACCGGTAACTTTCTCAGGGGGAGGGACACAATACACCTGGACAGGTACTTTACCTCAGGGGGAGGGGCACAATCCACCTGAACAGATACTTTACCTCATGGCGGAGGGGCACAGTACACCCGGACAGGAACTTACCTCTGGGAGGAGGGGCACAGTACACCCAGACCGGTAACTTTCTCAGGGGGAGGGACACAATATACCTGGACAGGTACTTTACCTCAGGGGGAGGGGCACAATCCACCTGGACAGGTACTTTACCTCAGGGGGGAGGGGCACAGTACACCCGGACAGGTACTTACCTCTGGGAGGAGGGGCACAGTACACCCAGACCGATACCTTTCTCACGTGGGAGGGGCACAGTACACCTGGACAGGTACTTACTTCTGGGGGGGGAGAGGCACAGCATGCCTGGACAGGTACAAACCTCATATGCATCTTGGGGGGGCATAGTACACCAGCACTGGTACCTACCTCCTATACATCCGGGGGGAGGGACACAGTACACTTGGACAGGTACTGATCTCCTGTACATCTCCGGGGGAAGGGACACAGAACACCTGGGCAGGTACCTACCCAGTGGCGTACCAACAGGTGGGGGGGGGGTCCGCCCCAGGTGCCACACATTGGGGGGTGTCAGCCCGACGCGCTTAGGGGTGTCAGGCCGGCACCGCTTTTTTACTGGGGGTGTTTGGGCTGGCACCTGGCTGTAGCGCATAGTAAATGTGCCACTGCCAGTCACCTGCATTTCTGGCCGCCCGATGACAATCCTTGGGTCAGCCGGTGCCATTTTTGTAGAGGAGGAGGAGGGGCCTGGCCGTTTAGGGGAGCAGAATGAGGAGGATTCTTCCAGGTTCCGGGTGTGGAGGCGCTAAACATGACGTCGACATCAGGACGTGCGGTGCCCCGCCTGCACGGGCCTGGGGAGGGGTTGCATGATATAGGATCTGCTCCATGTGCCAAATGTTCTAGGTACACCCCTGGTCCGGGGTCTGTTTAGTCCCCTGATATCTCACCAAAGCCCCCAGCATTGTAAAAAAAAAAAAACTGTAAAAAATAATTGTAAAAAATTGAAAAAATAAAGAAATAATTTTGAAAATGTAAAAAAAAAAAAATTGGAAACAAAATTGGAAACATTTTTTTTTTTTACAAATTGTACTTTTTGTAATTCAGGGAGGGGCCTGTCAGGTAGGCTATGTGGGGCCCTGCGATTTCTAATGGTAAACGATACATCTAAACTGACATATTGATTACGTGATCAGGAATCAATCTGATTTAGAAGGGAAAGGTCTTGATTTATTGTACCCATCAAGGCATTTTTTTTAAATTTGCATAACTCCTCCCAAGAGCCAGCCCACTGCTTGCATTAGGGCTGAGGGCTCTTGAGGCAGGGTGCTTTGATGCTCTCAGGAAGCCATGCACAACACCCTACCGGCCCCTCCCACCACCAGCCATGGTCTGCCTGCATTGCATAGAGGGGCACAAAGAGCCAGTGATGGCATCACTGGGTCCAAAGTAGGGGGACCACATTTCCAAACTACCATTCAGGGACACCCTTCCTTCCCAAAAATCAGCTTGTGCTAGAACGAATCACAGCACAGTGATTGGACACAAGAGGTGGGATTTATGATTTCTCCAATCACAAGCAGGGGGCGGGGATTGTGCTCCTCCAGGCATTCCCGGCCAGGACAAGTACCGTCAGTGAGTAAAGCGGTGATGTGGCGGCCTTTTTTGGGGGCATCATATTGGCCCGCGGGGGGTGGCTGTGTCAGTTTCATTCCGGGACACTGTATTGTCCTAGAATGAATGTGCCCGGGACAGACCTGCAAAATGCGGGACTGTCCCGGGCAATCCGGGACACGTGGTCACCCTAATTCCCGGCCAGGACAAGTACTGTCAGTGAGTAAAGCGGTGATGTGGCGCCCTTTTTTGGGGCATCAGATTGGCCCGCGGGGGGTGGCTGTGTCAGTTTCATTCCGGGACACTGTATTGTCCTGGAATGAATGTGCCCGGGACAGACCTGCAAAATGCGGGACTGTCCCGGGCAATCCGGGACATGTGGTCACCCTAATCCAAAGTAAGGTATGTAATGAAAACAGAAAAAAATGTGATTAGCATGCTGATGGGGGGGGGGGGGAGGGAGGAACCAGGGATTTTTTATTTCTTTTTTAAAGCTCTTATCCATTAAGAGGATCTGTTGTCACGTCTCCTTAACAGAGAATCACAACAATTTCAGAGAAGCTCATTGCTCTCCTTATCAGCAGATGAGCCGGGCTTGCTCCGGAGTTTGCCATTAATTTTAATGGCGTTGTCTCCCCTGTCCTGTCACACTGAATCACCCTTCCCCCCCCCCAGCAGTGACAGGCTGAACATGACATTATACATTATGGACAGGAGGGAAAGGTTAGCACTTTGAAATGTTAAAAGCCTCTTCGCCGCGCTCCTTGTGGGAAAAGCCGTGTCTTTTTCAAAACAGAAAAGGGGCATTATTTCCCGCCCCCCCCCCCCGAGTGCCGTACAGAATCCCCCCAATGCGCGCCCCTTCCAGAGCATTCAGCACTTTTATAGTTGCAGGCGGCGGTGATGACTGCGGCGGGGAAGAAGAATGGCGTTGGAGGGCGGCGATCGCATGAATATCGCTCTTTACTGGCCCGCTGCCCAAAAAACAGTCAAAGCGGGAAAGTGAATATGTTTAGGAGAGCCGTCACCTGGAACACGCCATAAAAGCTGCTCATATCATGGAGAAATAACTAAAGTGGCGGTGCGTCCATTAAGGGCGCACGGGCGCCGCCCCCTCTCTCCTGCCACCTCTCTCTCTCACCATAGATAGATTCATGCATTGCATGAATCTATCTATAGTCGCCACTGCTGCCCCCTATTCAGGTGCCCGGCCCCTTTTTGGGGCGCCGGGCACCTGAATTACAGCGGCGGGGTATTTTTTAGAAGCACTTGATTAGAGCCGTAGGCTCTAATAGGCGTCCAAAAAAAGGTTGTGTTAGGAAAGCGAATGAATATTCGCTTTCCTAACACTGAACCGCCTCTCAGCCAATCAGGTGCTCGGGTTTGTTACCTGTCACCTGATTGGCTGAAACGACAGGCGCTGTGATTGGACGCCTATCAGGCGTCCAATCATAGCAGAGGACGGGAAGAGAGGACAGGAGAAGACATCGAGGAGCATGGGGGACATCACTGCGACCCGCTGCCCCACTGAGACAGGTAAGTGCCGGGCGGGTGGGGGATGCACACTGGCAGCATTTGATGGGCACAGTAGCGGCAATTGATGGCACAGTGGCTGCGTTTGATGGGCACAGTGGCTGCATTTGATGGCACAGTGGCTGCATTTGATGGCACAGTGGCTGCATTTGATGGGCACAGTGGCTGCATTTGATGGCACAGTGGCTGCATTTGATGGCACAGTGGCTGCATTTGATGGCACAGTGGCTGCATTTGATGGGCACAGTGGCTGCATTTGATGGCACAGTGGCTGCATTTGATGGCACAGTGGCTGCATTTGATGGGCACAGTGGCTGCATTTGATGGGCACAGTGGTTGCATTTGATGGCACAGTGGCTGCGCTTGATGGGCATAGTGGCTGCGTTTGATGGGCACAGTGGCTGCGCTTGATGGGCACAGTGGCTACGCTTGATGGGCACAGTGGCTGCGTTTGATGGGCACAGTGGCTGCGTTTGATGGGCACAGTAGCTGCATTTGATGGCACAGTGGCTGCGTTTGATGGGCACAGTGGCTGCAATTGATGTTTTTTTTTCAGTTTGTTTGCGCCCCCCCAAAAATTTTGAGCACCAGCCGCCACTGGGAGACGTGTACAGGGGAAGGTACCGGGATGAGCGGAAGGGTTTGGGTAAAATTTTAATTTTGACCGTAACATTACCAGTTTTTCTCCTAAGGTTAAACGTTATGTATGCATAAAAATAAAGTAGGTCTTGTTCCCATCTCAGAAAGTTGGGACACACACTATATTACCAAAAGTTTTGGGACACCTGCCTTTACACGCACATGAACTTTAACCGGTTTCCGACCAGCTCACGCAGATATACTGCGGCAGAATGGCTCTCCTGGGCGAAATCCTGTATACAGTATATATGGCTTCGCCCAGGAAAGCCACCAGAGCGCACGCGCCCGCTGCACAATGGGGAACCGCAATCTCGTGCATGAGCGGCAGCATGGAGGTTTGTGTGTGTACGTCATTGGCCTGAGCGGACCTGATGTGGAACTTCCTTCACTGTGTAAATTTAAATTACACAGTAAAGGAAGTTCCCCGCTCAGACCAATGACGTAGGCGGGTCCGACATACCGAGGGGGCGGACCTGATGGGGAACTTCCTTCACTGTGTAATACATGAATAGACCCGCCCCTTCTCGCGTTCCGCATCTGGTCCACTGAGCGGACCTGATGGGGAACTTTTTTGTAAAATCTTTTTATTGAAGTTTTTATAGACACACACATTTTGCCCACACATAGGCACAACATCTGCCCACGTAGGGGCCGTTACCCTGTGTCGGCAACATACCGACACAGGGCCACAAATAACACATACACTTAAACTTAACTTACACTATAACCCCAGACTGGGGGAGAGGGTCCATTCAAGATAAGTCATGCTCAAAGTGATATCAATAGAGGATGGTAGCCTGAAAAAATTGTTTGGGTTAAGAAAATGATAACCTAGTGATACGTTACAAGTTTAGGCATTGGTCACTATTCACTTGCCGTGTTTCTGTCCTCTAGCCAACAACCCCACACCTTGTCAAATTTGTGCGGACAACCTCTGGATGAGTAAGTGGCTTTATATAGGGGCAAACTGGCATTAACTAATCTTTTCCAGAATTTAACAGAGGGGGGAGACGGTTGTTTCCAGTTCATCGTAATGGCTTTGCGCGCATAGTATAGTAGCAGGGATATGAGTGTTTTCCTGGCTCTGATCATTGGCAGTTGATCAACTAGTCCTAGCAAACAGTATATAGGTTCATATGGGACGCAAGTCCCAGTGGCCTTAGTGATCACCCGTAGCACTTCATTCCAATAGTGTACGATTGCTGGGCAAGCCCAGAAAATGTGGAAGAAACCCCCTGGTTGGTAGGAGCAACGCCAGCACTCCGGAGAATGCTCCGGCGACATCTGGTGAAGCCTGTGAGGTGTGTAGTGAGCTCTGTGTACAATTTTATATTGGACTAATTTATCCCTCGCTGAGACCAGCGGGGAGAAGGGAAAATCCCAAACCTCCCGCCAGTCGTCGTCGTCCAGCCCCGGTATGTCCTCCACCCATTTCCTGCGAAGGGAAGACAGCTCGGGGATAGCAGCAACCAGCAGGGATCCATAGATCTGAGACGTAGGCTTCTCCAGGTCTTTCACCCGGATGGTAGATTCTAGCTCGGAGTATGCCAGTTCAACTGGCCTGCTCAAAAATTGGCACCTGTAGGCATGTGCAATTTGGAGATATCTAAAGTGGGCTCGTTCAGGCACGTTAAATTTGGCGCATAATGTGCGAAAAGGGGTGAGATCTCCGTTGGTGATGATATGTTTGAGGGTCAGTATTTTGTATTTGGCCCAGGCCTGCGGATCTGGGATAGTGTGGAATTGCGATAGGTTAGGATTCAGCCACAAGGGGGTGTGAGGAGACCAAGAGTTCGGCCGGGGTGTCCTCAGCGCCTCACCCGCCTTCCATGCCCGCATAGTGGTACGCATCGAAGGGGTGAGATTGTGAGGCGCTTTAGGCCCCCTGAACAGCAGCCCCTCCAGTGCCTCCAAGGACCCCACTATGGCTGCCTCCAGCACCGTTGCAGAGTTGGTCAGGTCCGGTCGTAACCACCAATGGGCAGTCACAAGCTGAGTGGCTAAATAATACTTGTAACAATCAGGGAGGGCCAGGCCTCCACTGTCCACAGGCCTGGTCAAGGTGGAATATTTGAATCTAGGCGGCCTGGACCCCCAAATAAAGGAGAGGAAGAGTTGCCTGAGGGAATTAAAGAAAACTTTAGTCAGCCAGTGAGGGGAGTTCCGAAAAAAGTATGTGAGTTTAGGGAGGACTTTCATCTTGAGCAAGTTAATACGCCCAATGAGCGAAAGGGGGAGATTACTCCACGCCTTAAGTTTGGCTTTAATGGCTACCAAGACAGGGTCGAGATTGAGCCGCACAAAGTCCCCACTCTCTCTTGAGACAACAATTCCCAAATAGGTGAACTGCTCAACCCATTGAAGCGGGAGAGAGGAGGGTGAGGAGGACCTGGCCCCCGCATCCACTGGAAACAACTGCGACTTGTGCCAGTTCACTCTCAGCCCCGTGAAGGCGGCGAAGGCATCCATTATACTAAGTGCGCCCCGCAGAGAGTCACCAGCGTCATTCAAGAACAGGAGCATATCGTCCGCGTAAAGAGCCACCCTCTCCTCCAGCCAGCCCACCCTAAGACCACGGACCTCGGCCGAGCTCCTAAGGGCTTCAGCAATAGGCTCCACGGCCAGGGCGAACAGAGCCGGGGAGAGAGGGCATCCCTGTCTGGTGCCCCTCTGCAGGGGGAACGGAGGAGACAGGGAGCCATTCAGCCTAATGCATGCCGTGGGACCAGTGTAAAGTGTGCGTATCCAACCTATGAATTTTAACGGGAACCCCATTCTTCTAAGCACCTCCCATAGATAGACCCATTCCACTGTGTCGAATGCCTTCTCTATATCTAAGGTGGCAATGGTTCTAGTGCCTTGGTTAGTATGAGGAGCATGAATATTAGTGAATAATCTGCGTATGTTAATGTCTGTAGATCTACCGGGCATAAAGCCCGTTTGGTCAGAGTCAATCAGGGATTTTATTACTACGTTAAGTCTAGTGGCCAATAGCTTGGTCAGGATTTTAAGGTCACAGTTGAGAAGTGCAAATGGCCTGTAAGAGGCGCATAACTTAGGGTCTCTATGAGGCTTTGGAATGAGAACTACGTGGGCCTCTCTCATAGAGGGCGGTAAGGAGTCTTGGTTCAAGCAAGTTTGAAACATCTGAGCTAGTTTGGGGGCAAGCAATTCTGTGTGGGCCCTGTAGTACTCAATGGGCAGGCCGTCCGGCCCTGGGGTTTTACCTGCCGGAAAAGACTTAATGGCCAATGTGACCTCTTCTGGAGTGATTTCCGAGACAAGGAATTGCCTCTCCGTGTCAGAGAGCCATCCCAGGGCGAGCGTATCTAGTAGGGAGATCATAGGTGTAGGGTCAAACCCGTCAGGAAGTGAAGAGACATACAAGGAGGTGTAAAATGTAGTGAACGCAGCCAGAATTATCCTCCTGAGAGGTGACTAAAGCGCCATCCGTCGTGAGGATCTCCGGTATAACCACTGAGGGCCTGTCCTGCTGCGTTAGCAGCGCTAGTAGTTTGCTGTTTTTGTCTCCATGTTCAAAGTATTCCTGTCTGCTACTTTGTATACCAAGCCTAGTGGTATCTGAAACATGGAGATGTAATTCTCGCTTAAGCGATGAAAGGTGCTCAAAATTGGAGACCGTTGGCGAGGCTGAATACCGATTCAGTGCCTCGTCCACCCTACGCTGCAGGTCAGACACCCCGTCTCCCAGTTCCGCCTTCACCGCCGCCACAGCCGAGATGTATTGACCCCTGCTGTGAGCCTTGGAGGCATCCCAGGTCATCTCCAGAGAAGCCGACCCCGCATTGTGTGCCCAATATTCCCCCAGGGGAGAGAGAACCTTGTCATGTACAGCATCATTGTTGATCCAATGGGGTTGTAACCTCCAAAGGGTATTGTTTCGCGACCTGGTGGTCCTAATGGTCAATTTAAGTGGGTGATGGTCAGAGAGGCCAGAGGGAAGGTAACATGCCTCCTGAATGTTAGCCAGCATGGTGGAATTGGCAAAAGCCAGATCAATGCGGGAGGAGGTTCGAAATGTGGTCGAGAAGCATGAATACGTTCTATCATGGGGATGAAGCCACCTCCACGCCTCCTGGAACTCCGTGGCCTGAGCCCACGTTCCGAGATCAGAACTAAAATTGGACTGGGGGGAAGGCCTGTCCAGGTCACGGGACAGTGTAGCATTAAAATCTCCCATGAACAGAACCCGTGCTGGGCAATGCGGAGCCAGCCTCTCATAGAGAGTGTACAAAGTCTGTATCTGACTCGGGGGAGGCAGATAAACATTCACAATAACATACTTTTTGTTATATACACTTAGCACAACCATAACAAATTTTCCCTGGGGGTCCAGATGAACATCATGAATCACACACGGTATACGTTTGCTAATCAGGATAGACACCCCACGAGAATACGAAGAGTAGGTCGCATGAAGCGCCCTCTGTACCCAGGGCTTCTTCAGAGCCAGAACCTTGCTACCGGTTAAATGTGTCTCCTGCAGTAACACTATATGGGGATTATGTAATTTCAAATATTGGAATAATAGTGACCTTTTAAATTTTGAGTTGAGCCCCCGAACATTCCATGACAGAATGGTCAGGAGTTCAGCGTGCGGGGGAGCCATCAAGGAGCACCAGGGGGAAATAGAAGCCGGATGAGCCCTTTAACCCAACACATATAATTAAACTTGGCATTGGCACACCTATTCAATAGGGTCAGAGACCCATAAGTCAATTGAGCAACACAGTAATAGTCTGGACCGTCATAACAATGAAACCCTCCTCCCCAGAACATAGAACACCCTACCCAAACATCATACAAACCTAGCTTCAAGGGCCGAAAAAAAAGGGGCCCAAGAGCCATAAAAACTGATGCAGGGTTTCGTCCCATAACTGAAAAAAACATCAAATCTTTAGGTCACTGCGACCCCAAGAAGTCGGCCCGTAGGACCGCAGGTGAAGAAGAAGTCTCCAGGGAAGTCCGTCTCGACTCTGGGTGGGGGTCCAAAGCGTGGACAAGGGACAACTCGGATCACCTCGGTTCACGGACGGGGCAGCTCAGTATTTGCTGTTGGAGCTCCTTAGGCAGGAATAAGTAGCAGTCTAGCCAGCAGAAGTTAACACTTATGCAGATGGAGTAAAGGTGGAAGTCAGCAGGGATAGACAGGATTGGGGATACAAAAGGGGGTATTGCAGGGATTCACCATGAGACAGGAGAGACGTCCATTGATGGGATAGTTGATGCGCATCCGCTCCCTGCCGGGTGTATTCCACCATGGGTCCTCGGCTTTGTGTAGTTAACGGGCGTCTAGCCACGCCGTTGCCGCCTCCGGGGTGTCAAAGAAGTGAGTATCGCTACCATCTGTGATTCGCAGTCTGCTGGGATACAACAGGCCAAAGCGTATTCCCTTCTCTCGGAGCCGGCGTCTCACATCAGTAAAGGACTTGCGACGTTGCTGTACCTCCTGAGAGAAGTCTGGGAAGAAAAGTAAGCTGGTATTCTCATATTTAATTTCAGGCATGATGCGTGCCGCCGCCAGAATGCGGTCCCGGTCCCGGTAGTTCAGCATTCGTAACAGGAACGGGCGCGGTGGGGCCCCAGGTCTCGGAGGGAGCGGCAGAACCCTGTGGGCTCTTTCGACCACAAAGGTAGATGGCGTGGCACCCAGGTCGAACAGGGTGGTCAGTAATTGCTCAGTAAATTCAGCAGGTCTAGAGCCCTCAGCCCTCTCGGGCAGTCCAATTATGCGGATGTTGTTCCGCCTGAGGCGGTTCTCGGTATCTATTGCGCGCTCCTGCAGCGCTTTCACTTGAAGTTGGAGGGCCCGCACCTCCCTGGAGTCTGACCGGACCGTATCCTCCACCATGGAGACCCTGTCCTATACCTCCGTGATGCGAGAGCGAAATTTATCCATATCTTGACGGATGAGACCGACATCCACTGTCAAGAAGTCGATCTTAGATGTCAGAGTTTCCTTACAGGATGTGATGGCCGCCAGGATCTCCACTCCCGTGGGGGGCGCCGCCACCCCGGACTCCGCAGCCCTCTGTGTATTAGCCGCCATCCCAGCTGAGGAGCGCCGTTCAGACGAAGCAACCGCTGATGGGGGGATATGAGGAGCCTTCGGGCCCTTGTTTGTGGAATAGCGGGTCTTAGGGCGGCCCATCCAAGCCTTACCCCAAGATTAAGGGGAGTTTGGGGGGGGGGGGTTCGTGGGCAGGGGGCTCAGTTCAAGGGGGAGGATGGAGGCTGTAGTAATGACAGGGTGGAGAGGTGCAGGAGCGGGACAGCCCCCCCCCCGCAGTGTTGCAGAGCAGTCAGTTAGCCAAGGATCACAGGAGGAGGGAAGGTAAGACTGTGTCTGGTGGATGGGGCCGGCACTGCAGGCCGCAAGATGGCAGCGGGCCGCAGGTGTGGGTGCGGGGGAGCAGCTCTCTAAAAGTTCTCGGATGCACTGCCAACCCCCCCCGCACGGATGGTACTACCTGAGGATGTGGATGTCCGCCGCTCGTCCCGCGGCATAAAGTAATTGAGGCCGGAGGCTGCAGAAAGTGCGGTAGGCCGCAAGATGGCTGGAGGCCACAGGCCGGGGCAATCAACCTCCCGAGGCCCCCCGGTGGTCGCAGCGCCTGACCGGAGCACCCTCCTCGCCACAGGCGCCCCTGGTGTGTGTGGATGAGGCCCCCTAGCCCAGCGAATCGTGGCAATTTAGCTCAGGGGATCCGGGAGTGTCAGCAGGCCGCAAGATGGCGGCGGATCCCAGGGGCACAGAGCCAGCCGCGAGTCCCTGTAGCGGCACAATCGGGTGACCAGGGCAGAAAATAGCAGCTGGGGCCGAGGCAGGGGACGTTCAGGAGCCCACTGGGTAAGTTTGGGGGCTTACCAGGGCGGTGGGAAGGCAGGATGGCGTCAGATGGAATCAGGATGTGCGGAGCTCCTTAGCAGCACGTCTTCCTCGCTCTACATCCGGACACGCCCCTCCCTGATGGGGAACTTTAGAAGGGGCGGGTCTATACATTTAAATCACTGCGGAGGAAGTTCCCTATCAGGTCCGCTCAGGCACAACCAATGACGGACAGCGCTGGACATCGGATCGGCGCGGGACACTGGATTTCATCGCTGGAATGTTTTTTTTTTTTCTTTCTTTCTTTTTTTTTAATAAAGGACTTTTCCAAGCTGTTTGCGTGGTTTTTTTTTTACATTTTTTTACACTTTCTTCGTGAAATGGTAGGAGTACAATGTACCCCTTACCAATTCATATAGGGGGGGGGCGGGGGGCGGGATCTGGGGGTCCCCTTTGTTAAAGGGGTCTTCCAGATTCTAATAAGCCCCCCGCCCGCAGACCCCCACAACCACCGGGCAAGGGTTGTGGGGATGAGGCCCTTGTCCCCATCAACATGGGGACATCCTCCCCATGTTGAGGGCATGTGGCCTGGTACGGTTCAGGAGGGAAGGGGGGCCGCTCTCTCGCCCCCCCTCTTCCCCTGCGGCCGGCCAGGTTGCGTGCTCGGATAAGGGTCTGGTATGGATCTGGTATGGATTTTTGGAGGGACTCCACGCCATTTTTTTTTTTATTTGGGGTGGAGTTCCCCTTAAAATCCATGCCAGATCTGAAGGGCCTGGTATGGATATTTAGGGGGAACCCCACGCCATATTTTTTTTAAATTTGCGGCGGGGTTCCCCTTAATATCCATTCCAGACATGAAGGACCTGGTAATTGAATTTGGGGGAACCCCCACGCTTTTTTTTTTTATCAATGACTTTTCTTCCTTCAGAAATTACACTTTGTGCAGGGACAGTTCTAAGCACGGGAAACATGCGCCACTTTACAGGCATATCATACACACCCCCCAGGTATGAAATTTAAAGGAATATTTCACTTTTATTGTTTCACTTTAAGCATTATTAAAATCACTGCTCCTTTTTTTTGCATTGATACATGTCCCCTGGGGCAGGCCCGGGTCCCCAACACTTTTTAGGACAATAACTTGCATATAAGCCTTTATAATTAGCACTTTAGATTTCTCCCATAGACTTTTCGAATTTGCCGCGAACACCCCAAATAAAGTAAAAACCGCAGAGGTGATCAAATACCACCAAAAGAAAGCTCTATTTGTGGGGGAAAAAAAGGATGTCAATTTTGTTTGAGTACAACATCGCACGACTGCGCAATTGTCAGTTAAAGCGACGCAGTGCCGTATGGCAAAAAAAACGGCCTGGTCATTGAGCAGCCAAATCCTCCGGGGCTGAAGTGGTTAATGGCATCCCAGTCTTAGTCCGTAGGGTTCAATATTGCGTCGGCCCACCCTTTGCAGCTATAACAGCTTCAACTCTTCTGGGAAGGCTGTCCGCAAGGTTTAGGAGGGTGTCTATGGGGATGTTTGACCGCTCTTCCAGAAGAGCATTTGTGAGGTCAGGTACTGATGTTGGATGAGAAGGCCTGGCTCACAGTCTCCGCTCTAATTCATCCCAGAGGTGTTCTATCGGGTTGAGGTCAGGATTCTGTGCAGGCCAGTCAAGTTCCTCCACCCCTAACTCACTCATCCATGTCTTTATGGACCTTACTTTGTGCACTGGTGCGCAGTCATGTTGAAACAGGAAGGGGCCGTCCCCAAGCTGTCCCCACAAAGTTGGGAGCATGAAATTGTCCAAAATATCTTGGTATGCTGTCGCCTTAAGAGTTCCCTTCACTGGAACTAAGGGGCCAAGCCCAACCCCTGAAAAACAACCCCACGCCATAATCCCCCCTCCACCAAATGATTTGGACCAGTGCACAAAGCAAGGTCCATAAAGACATGGATGAGCGAGTTTGGGGTGGAGGAACTTGGCTGGCCTGCACAGAGTCCTGACCTCAACCGGATAGAAGCGCAAGAAACCTCAGAGCACTTCCTATTCATTCATCTGTGCAGCTGAGGCTACAGAGAAAGGGACTGATAAATCTTAAAATCTATGTCCTCAGTCACTTCCGCCCAGGTAGGGGGCCCCTGTCAGGGGTTTGATTTCTATGCAGCAGCCTTGCACCTATTTTCAGCAGAAACAAGCTACAAGGTATGTAAAGTCAAAAGGTGATTTTAAGTTTTGGGTAGAGTAGCGAAAGTCACAGCGGGTGTCACAGGAGGGGGCGCGCACAAGTCAGGCGCCTTGAACCGGAAATAGCCAGCGATGTACCAGTACGCCGCTGTGCCTACACAGGCCGCCCGTCCATAAGACTTTGCAGGCGGGCGATCTGCAAGTGATTAACCACTTCCGGACCGCCCGCCGTCGTTATACGTCGGTACTATGAAGAGGAATACCGTTGTTTTGGCAGCAGATAGCTACAATAACCCCGGTATCCTCTTCTTCAGCGGGCGGTCCTCTTTCAGATAAAAGTGGTCTCTGCGGCGGATTCGCTGCAAGATCACTTTTATCGGTAGCGGGAGAGGGCCCGTGCCCTCCGTCGCTTACCAGAGCTTCCGCTACCGACGGCTCCGATCATGTCCTCTCCCTGGCTTGGTATGGAGACAGGTGAGAGGAAGATGGCCCCTTCCCGTCTCCATACCATTGCAGGGCGGAAGCGACGTCAAAACGCCACTTACGCCCATAGTTCTTAAAGAGACATTTAATTTTTATTTACATTTTTTATTGAATTTTAGTGTAAATATGAGATCTGAGATCTTTTTGACCCCAGATCTCACATTTAAGAGGACCTGTCATGCTTTTTTTCTATTACAAAGGATGTTTACATTCCTTGTAATAGGAATAAAAGTGACACTATTTTTTAAAAGAACAGTGTAAAAATAAAAAATAAAAAATTAAATAAATAAGATTTTTTCTTTTTTTTAAATGCGCCCCGTCCCGCCAAGCTCGCGTTCAGAAGCAAACGCATACGTGAGCAGCGCCCGCATATGAAAACGGTGTTCAAACCACACATGTGAGGTATCGCCGCGATCGTTGGAGCGAGAGCAATAATTCCAGCCCTAGACCTCCTCTGTAACTCAAAACATGCAAATGTAGGATTTTTTAAACGTCGCCTATGGAGATTTTTAGGGGTCAAAGTTTGTCGCCATTCCACGAGCGGGTGCAATTTTGAAGCGCGACATGTTGGGTATCAATTTACTCGGCGTAACATTATCTTTCACAATATAAAAAAAAAAAATTGGGCTAACTTTACTGTGGTTTTATTTTTTAATAAAAACAAAAAGTGGATTTTTTCCCAAAAAAGTGCGCAAGACCGCTGCGCAATTACGGTGTGACAGAAAGTATTGCAACGACCGCCATTTTATTCTCTAGGGTGTTAGAAAAAACAATGTTTGGGGGTTCTAAGTAATTTTCTAGCAAAAAAAAAATGATTTTAAACACCAAATCTCAGAAAGAGGCTTGGTCCTTAAAGTGAATGTAAATCCACTCTCATCCTTTCTAAACTACTGCCATAGTGCTGATCTATAAGGATATAGATGCCTCCTGCCTGTATCCTTATCTGTCAAATGTCTCCCCTCTGTCTGTTATTATAAGACCTGAAAAACTGCAGATTCTGTGGGTGGATCTGTTGTCTGGAGCTCGGTGGGAGGAGTCCGTGATGTCAGTAGACTACCCGCCCACCTCTACACTCCCCTTGTCAACATGTATTTTCTCCTGTGTATTCCTTCTGCTATGATCACTAACGTCCAGTCAAAATCCAGAAAAGCGACCACATGACTTCAGAAAAGGAGTGGGTGTGGGAATTGAAAAATAATGCCTGTCCAAAGCTAGTGCACAGAGATATGTAAATAACCTGTCACTCAAAGCAAGGGGGCGGAACGGACAAAGGTTTTTCTCTGTTTGTCTGTTTTATCTCACTGAACAATAAAAGAGGATTGCTCAGAGCTGGATTAACACTTTGTGGCAAGACCTGGCACACATGATAGGAAATCTTATACTCTACATTGTGACAGCAAAAAAATAAATAAAAACTTTTCGGGTGTACATCCACTTTAAGTGGTTAATTCAGATCTGAAATGTCCTCTATGGCTAGGATTCCCTCTGTAGGTTCTCTGGACTGACCTGCAGCTATCATTTTAGCAAAAAAAAAAGAAGAAAAAAAAAAACATTTGCCATTTGGATTTAATTGCGTTCACATCGCCGTGTCGAAAACACCTACAAATAGATTTTTGGCAGAGAAGGAAATCCGTTCTGATCAATGACATCTCTGATCAATGTTTACGAAGTATCACTTTCTTCCCTCGGCTTTGATCTATGAGGGTCTTTGGGCTTCCGACAGAAAATAATAAAGTTCCTCCTATCAGACGGCTCTCGCACACTACAGCGATTTCCGCGTCTCTTCTCTCCGGCAGAACCTCCTCCTCCATCTGGGCCGCGGAATGTTCTGCCAATTCATCGGATCATCGTCAATAAAGCACTTTGTCTGCCCTTTACAATGAGCTGGTGCTCTGCCCAAGTTTATAATGTAATTATTATCTCTCGGCCTAACCAAACCATCTGCTCGATTTCAGTCACTGATGAGTTATTTCATCAACCAGAAGCAGCAGAGCGGACTCCTCGCCCGTCTCCTCGCCCGTCTCCTCTGCCTTTCATTAGCAGCTTCATGAGACCTACAGAACTCGTTATTAACAATTTGTGGTTCGTGTTTCACAGACAACCAGAGCACTCAGAAACAAATATATATATATATATATATATATATATATATATATATATATATATATATATAATGGCCTTTTGGTTATGAAAAATCCTTGTTTCCACATTTATTTCTTCCTTTGCTGCATCTGAGTGCTGCTGGTCTCCTGCAGCCTCTTTGCAGCCGCTTAAGCCCTGTAAACACAGCCGGGAATCCCGTCAGGAAAAAAAATGTTGGTTTTCCTGACGAGATTCCTGGCAAGCTTTTCTTGCAAAGCCGTACATACAGACGGCCATTCAAAAGAACCGCCGTTCTTTTGAATGGCAAGAGCGCGGTGACGTCATCGACTACGACGAGCATGCGCTCGTCACATTCAATGCCGTCGCCGCCATCTTGCTTCACCCTACACTACCCTTGTAAGCTACCGCGCATGCGTCGAAGTCTCATCGAGCATGCGCGGGCTTACCTGGGGACAGGTAAGCATGTAGCCTCGTACACACGCACGGTTTTCTCGTCGGGAAACAGGACGACCAAAATCCCGACGAGAAAATAGAGAGCAGGTTCTCTATTTTTCTCGTCGAGATTCCCGGCAGTTTTCCCGACGAGAAACCATACACACGCCCGGTTTTCTCGGCAAAAAGCTCTCACAGCAGTTTTCTTGCCGAGAAAAATGGTTGTGTGTACGAGGTTTTACTGTCTACACGCATTACAATGGTAGCTGCATGGCATTTCTTAGGACATCCTATCCTGATGGTGAAAATAGTGGACCATGCCGAACTTCACTCAAAACTTGAAGCCCCACTGGTTCACTCTTTATCTCTTTTTTGGTGGTGGGGGGGGGAGAGAGCATAAATTTTTCATCAGTACTTGCTCCCACTTCTGCAATCCTAGGCAAGAATGACATACGGGTAGTAAAATAACCCATATGCCACACATCCAGCAAAGACCAATGGTGTCTTCATCCAGGCCATGCCCTGCTGACGCGTTTCGCCACACCCATGGGGCTTAGTCATAGAGGTCTATGGATGAAGCTTGGCCTGAGACTGCTTATACTATACAAACTAGGGTTGTCCCGATACCGATACTAGTATCAGTGCCGATACCAAGGATTTGCCCGAGTATTTGTACTCGGGCAAATGCTCCGATGCTTAATCCGATGCTCTGATGCTTAATCCGATACCTGGACAGTCAGGGGATGATCGGTGCGGCACTGGGGAGAATTTACAATCATCGATCTCCCTGTATACATTTCAATAAAGCAGCCGCTTCTCCTCCTCTCCCTCCCGTGGCTGTCAGCTGCTTTATTGAAATCTATACAGGGAGATCAGTGATTGTAACTCCTCCCCTTGTTTATGTAGCGGCCTCACCCCATCTCTGTGGTCTAGGGGTATGTGACACGACAGGGTGAGATGCGCTACGGCCCATGTCCTCCCCATAGTTGTGGGTGAGGTGAAGGCCAGTACCAGATATTTCCTCGGGCCTGTGTGCTTTTGTCTGGAATACAGTCCTGCTGTGCCAACACTTCCCTCTGCTCCCATTAACCAGAGTTCCACACACCGATCACAGTCCAACTCTTGCTTTATTGTACATCTCACAATAAACAGTGCTTCAGTAGCCAACTGGTTGCGACTTGATAACATTTTGATACGGTGATAAGCAGGTCGAGGCACTATCCTGGTTAGTAACTAAACCACTGCGATCTCGCCAGCGGTTACTATAGCATTCAGCTAAAAAGGACTTAGAATCTGAGAGTCTCTACCAGCAACTCAAGAGAACGTAGATAGGAGTACCTTCGCTGCGTTGCGGCCCCTGTCAGGGGAAGATGTCCCTCCAAGGGAGTTACCAGAGGCCCATCCGTCACTGGGTTGATGCTGCTCCAGACTCTCCGGACGGGTAACCTCCCCGGCCTCCTCACCTCAGACATGGGCCCCATCCACCTCAGGGACCCTCGGACGTCTCCACCCTCGCGGGATCCAGTCGAAGTCACTGGACCCCAGGCCTCCTAGTTTAGTACCTCACCCCAGGCTGAAGGTGCCTGGGATGGACTCCAACTCCATTCCGGTCAGGCCTAGGGCGCCTGGGCCGGAACCGCCCGCACCCAGGCCTAAGGTGCCTGGGCGTGTGAAGAAGATCCTCCAATAGACAGACAGACCTCGTGGTTAGGGCGTCTCCCCCTTTTATACCCTCCCATCGACACCACGGCAGGTTCCCCGCCCTCGCCGTACCATCTCCGGAAAGGGACAAAAAGGGTAGCACTATCATGGCAAATATACCTTGAGCCTCCAGGTACCCCGCCACCCAGAGGTCAAAGAGATTATTACACCATCCAATCCTCCACAAACACAAATGGTCCACTATTCCCATACTTACACACCTGGGTGTCCCACCTAAATTTAGAGACCCCGTTACATTTATAAAGATCAAGGATGTCCTCTTGTAGTCCTTTCACTTCAATTTGTAACTCCAAATGTCTGCAACTCAGCGATTTGCACCCTGAGAGGAGCCACAGCAGCTGCTACAACGACGTCCTAGTTTTGGGCCAGAATATTCTGTCACGGTCTGGAGTCAGGCTCAGAGGCCAGTAGCTATAGCAGCAGAGTAGGTATTCACACAGGTCACCCTGGCTGATAACATGGGTTCACCTGAGGTGCGGGGTCTAAGCACTAACCGGTATTCACCAGAGCTCCTGATGGTGGAGATGGGATTTGCTGCGTGTTAGTGTAGTGCCCCCCCCCATATTTGGGGGCGCTATGTGGAAATTAAGGGGTAGTCTGAGCCGGTAGTTGGGCTCAGACCAATCAAGCATTCAATATTGCTCTGTTCTGGGTGTGATACTGCCTGTCAGTAGTGTTCTCCTTTGCCTGTAGGTGGCACTGTCACTGCCGGCATAGGTTGAACTGCAGGGGGGTATCACAGCACCTTGGGTGTCCTCTCTCGGCAGCCTTGCAGTGGGCGTGGTCTTCCCGCTGTGCATACTGATAGAGAGGGTACAAAAGGGGCAGACGCCTTTTGGCGTGAGGCGATTCCAGGGGGACCCCAAGGCGCAAGGGGGATCTCTGGTTCAGTGAGTGTGCCTCGTGGCCCGCATGGCACGGGGTGCGCGAGTGTGTTTAGGCCTTGGGCACCTTCAGCCCGAGGCCCTGTTGCTGCATTGTGGGCCTGGCTCCGCTGACAGGAGCCTACGCTTCATAGAAGGATCCCAGGCTGCTCATTTGTAGGGGGCCCATCTTGAGGAAAGGAGTCCAGGGGAGGATCAGTCCCAGGAGATTAGCTGTCTCGGTGAAGAGGCCTGGAAACTCGCCTGAAGAGGGATTCATCGTCTCTGATGTCCGTGCTTCATCCTGGCTGCTAGAACCGCTCTCATAGGGACTATCCGGTTGAGCAATACCCACTCAGGCTTGAGTGGCGACGAGTATAGATACTGAACTTTAAGTGTTGCGTGCCTGAACCTTCCCCTACTTCTTTCAACTTTCTGCTCTCTCTCTCTTCAACTTGACTCAAAGAGGAAACAAAAAGAATAAAGCCTTACTGATTAGGTTTTACTCAAGTGTGGACATTGGCCTTATTCCTGGAGATTTTTATTTGCCTAGACAACGGAGCTAAAGGATCCAATCCAGAGAGGTAATTGCTGCAGACCCAAAACAAAACCAGCAGGTCCCTTAAATGGGGGTAAGTGCTACATTAGTACCAGGTCGCGGTCCTCAGGATAGCCCCAGGAGGTGAGCAAGCCGGGGTCCGGTAGTAGATATAGCAGGTAGGGATCAAGCAGAAGCGTAGTCGAGGAACAAGCCAAAAGTCGGTAACCAATAGTTGCAGGTTGGGATTCAGCAGAAGCGTAGTCGAGGAACAAGCCAAATGTCGGTAACGAATGGTAGCGAAGATACGGTCGGCAGCAGGAGAGACAGGAGAACGACATTGGCTGGTGAAGGCACAATATTCTGGCGTCCAGGAAGTGTAGAGACATGGCTTAAATCAGGAAGTTCATGGGAGGAGCAAAGAGTTCAAGGTTCAAGGCAAACAAGATTCAAGACAAGATCATTCAAGGAATTGTCTAAGGAACTCTCCAAGGAACTGTCCAGCATTCCAGGTGGCTCAGCAAGCAGAGTCACCACCAGACACAGCAAAGGTTCAAGACCAGGTCCTAACAGGCACAGTGGCTGCATTTGATGTGTTTTTTCAGAATTTTTTAGTCTGTTTGTTTGCACCCCCCAAAAAATGTGAGCACCAGCCACCACTGATGGAGATGAGCGTCTGTCTCCTGTCCATTCATCTTCAATGCAGCTGAGGCTGCAGAGAAAAGGACTGGGGAAACTCTGTCCTCAGTCCTTCTCTCTGTTAAGACCCCTGATATCTCACCAAAGCCCCCCCCCCAACAGGGCTAATAAAAAAAATTAAAAAGAATAGTAATAAATAAATATTGAAAACATTAAATGGTAAAAATAGTAAAAAATAAAATAAAAAAACACACTGGCACCGTCCACTCCGTCGTAGCTGTACGTCGGCTCTTTAAGACGCCCAAGCAGGCGCACGTGCGCTGCCAGAGGTCGCACACACGCCCGCAGCGTGTCCCTGGAGCCGATGTGCATGCCCGGTGGCCGCGATTACCGCCGGACACCCACAATCACTCGTGACAGAGCGGGAACCGGGATCTGTGTGTGTAAACACACAGATCCCGGTTCTCTCAGGGGAGAGGAGACAGATCGTGTGTTCCTACCAAGTAGTAACAACAATTTGTCTTCTCTTCTAGTCAGTCACATTCAAACACACTGAGGGAACACATTTAACCCCTTGATCGCCCCTAGTGTTAACCCCTTCCCTGCCAGTGATATTTATACAGTAATCAGTGGCTATTTTAAAAGACAAGTATGGGTTTTGAGTTTTTCCCATATTCATACTTACCTCGGTGGATGGAGCATCAGACCTATGCTCCAGCTGTCCCCACCGTCTCTGCACTGAGAAGCGAGCCACCGAACATCGCCGCTGGCTGGGTTCCCACAGATCCCCGAGAGGAAAGAGGCTGACTGTCAGTCAGCCTCTTTCCTCTCTGCTTCTCCACGCTCGTTGGAGCGCTGAGCCGTGAAGGGGCGGGGAGAGGCTGTCCCAGTGTCTCAGCGGCTCGCTGAGACTGCCATCAATCAGGGCAGCTGGTGGATCCCGACTTTCTAAGTCGTGATGACGCTCTGCCCCAACTGATGGCAGTGACAATTGGGAGACTGGGACAGAGTGTTGTCACCCTATAACAGGAAGTGTCTAAAACAAGGACCTTCAGGGCAGGAATACCAGGGAAAGCTGCAGATTTAAAAACATTGAAAATATTACACTTGAAATGACATTAACATGTTAAAGCTTATATGTGATTTCAGTCATTTGGTTTACATATTGACATTGTTGAGCAGCGATGCGGGGCAGTGCACTACCCCAAAAAAAAAACGTTTTTTTTTTTTTTGTGCATTAAATGTAATGCAAAGATGTAAATGGGCCCTAAAAGAAACAGTCTGCCATTCTCTCCTTTGAATTACCAAACAGCATAATTGTTTCTGTATCATACAAAAGAATAAGCATTAATATAATCAAAATGCAGCTGTCAAATATCCGCCCTTTGCATAAAAAAAATAAAAAATCATGAGCATTATGGAAGGTCACACAACAGCTTTTATCTGCATTTTATTCTTACAGATTTTCCTCTCGAAAAAATAACAATTGTGAAATTAGAGCTCTCCAACATAATGAGAATGTTTCATTGAACCATCCAAGCTAAAACATACATTTACTGCACCTTACCACCATCAAGGAAAAATATGGACATAAAAATATTACCCCAAAGAGAATATGGATAACAAACATCATTGCAAGTAAATTACCAAAATAATTGCAAGAAAAACATGAAATACCATGGATAATATAGGCACCAAAAAGTGAAATGTCTTAGTATTTTTGAGCCTTAGCCCCCCCGCTGGCCTTTGTGCGGTACTGCAGCTCAGGTTATGCTGTAGCACGCACACCTACTCCAATTAAGATTGCTTAAGTAAACTGCTGGGCATTCAGCCTGTGTCTGATCAACTGGTTCTGTTTGGCATCCATCTGTCTGCACTTCTGAGGATCACACTTGACTTTACCGAAAGTCAGTATTTTGCATTTGCTTTTTCTGCCTTGATCCTGCCGTCATCTGTTCTCTGCCCCGATCACCTGCCTGGGAACTTCACTCCTGTTCATTGCATGACTCTGGAGTCTGTCCTGCCTGTTAGTTGGCAGTCAACCCTAATGACACAATGAGGTTTATTTACTAAAGGCAAATAGACTGTGCACTTTGCAAGTGCAGTTGCACCAAAGCTTAGTAAATGAGGTATAAATAATAAAAGTATACTAATGCGCAATCCAAAATAAAAATCAGTGAGTGGCTGCCAACACGAAATATGTTCCCGCACAGTGACAATCTAAAAAAATGTATTGATGTGGTGCTTTCTCAATATGTGAATACATTTTCGAAAGTGCTGATGCAATAATGTGTAAAATGAATATAACATCCAAAAATATTCAATATAATGCATGTAGCGGACCCCCAAATTTGGGGTCGCTATGCTTTAAATTTAGAGGGTGGCCTGAGCTATAGTTTGGCTCAGGTCTTCTGATTCTTTAAATTGGACTTTGCTCTGCTGTGGTGTTGCCTGGGTGTAAAGTTCCCCTTGGCCTGTAGGTGGCGCTGTTGCTCAGGTCTCGGGTCGAACCACAGGTGGCGTTGCAGCGTGATTGGGTGTCCTCTCTCGGTGGCCGTGCAGTGGGCGTGGTCTACCTGCTGTGCATCCTGGGAGGGGGTACATAAAGGGCTGACGCCATGCGCTAGGTGTGGTGGAGTCGCGCCCTTTGGCCCTGCTGGCCAGGGGTGCGTGAGTTGGTCGAGAAGTCTCGGGCACCTTTAGTCTGAGCTTGCAGCGTTCCAGGTAGGCCCAGTACCTTCAACTGGGTCTACAGCCAAGCCATCAGAATCCCAGGGTACCCGAGTTAGGGTGGCCCGCTCTGAAAGAGAGGAAACCAGGGGAGGACCTGTCTGGAGGATCGGTGAAGGAAGTTCATGTCTCGGGAGAGGCCTGGTTGCCTATCAGAGGGAAGGATTCCGTGAGTTGCAAGAAAGCTCTTGTGATGTGCCCCATTGGCACTTAAGGTTTCTAAAGTTACAGGCGCTAAAGAGTTCTGGATTCAGGAACTAAAGGATTCTGTGGCAGAGAACCTCCTGAACCAGTCCCTGGAAGGGACCATTCTAAAGTGATTTTCGTGTTTCATTCCGGCTGCTGGAACCGTGAGAGGGGACTATCCGGGTGAACAAACCCCACTCGGGATTGAGTGGCGACGAGTATAGATAGCTGTTGCGTGCCTGAACCTACCTCCCTATTCAACTCTTTTCTCTCTTCAACTTTCCCTGTTAATTACAACCAAAGGAAAAATAAACTCTTTTGTTTGAGTTGATACTGTCTGGACATTGGCCTTCTTAAGGAGAGAAGACAGACTTTTCCCTACATTCTAGGGACGAGAACCAACGTAAGGAGGTAACTCTCGCTGCAGGTCCCAAAATTATTAACACCGCTCAACCCCTTCTATCGGGAGGATACGGGCATGTGGCCAGGGGCGGATCCAGGAGGGGCAACAGGGCAATTGCCCCCCCCCCAGAGACCATCTGTCACACTCACTTGCTTGCTCTGTTTTTTTTTTTTTTGCGCCTGATCTCCCGGACTTTGGGGACGCGGGTACCGACCGGCCATAGGTCCCCTGGGCCCCAAACTTAGCACACATGTAGCCCCATGTCTACAAGTGTGCAAAGTTTGGTGTCTGGGAGACCTACGGCCGGGGAGAACCAATTTTTCAAAGCCGGGCACTCCTTCCATAGACTCCAATGTTAAACGATCATTTCTCCGGTGAATTTGCAGACCCGGTACCAGCCGGTCAGAGGTCCCCTGGACCCCAGACTTGGCACACCTGTAGCCCCATGACCCCTCTACAATTGTGCAAAGTTTGGTGTCTGGGAGACCTACGGCTGGGGAGAACTGATTTTTCAAAGCCGGGCACTCCTTCCATATACTCCCATGTTAAACATCAGTCTAGTCATGGGCACAGTCAAGCATGGGCACAGTGAGGCATGGACACAGTGAGGCAAAGTGAGGCACAGTGCGGCATGCAGATGGACACCCTAGGCTTATACTCGAGTCAATACGTTTTCCCAGTTTTTTGGGGTAAAATTAGGTGCCTCGGCTTATATTCGGGTCGGCTTATACTCGAGTATATACAGTTCTTGTTCTGCGGCTGCCGCTGCCTCTCTTGATCTCTCTCTCAGTTTCTCACATCAGCCGATCAGCGGCGCTGAGAGAGAGACTCGTCTAATGTAGTTACGCAGCGCACTGACACGATACCAGGAGCGGAGGAGGAGGTGGGTGGAGCCTCTTCCCTGCCCTCGTTGCTAACGCTTGGCGTCTAGCAACGAGTGACGTCAGTGAGTCACGTCGGGCCGCTCTGCGGGCAGGTGCGATAGCATGCGCCTCCACAGACGTGTAAGAAAGCGGGCGGCTCCGCTTGCGGCGCGGTTTGTGGGCGGGCGGCGCGGTTCGTGGGCAGACCGTGCTGCTCAGTGTGTTGGCAGCACAGGTGAGAGTGAGAGAGCAGGCTCATCTCTCACCACCCGTGCCTGCCCTGCATTCCTGCAGTGACTTCCGCCCTCACTGTGCAGGCAGCAGAGAGATTACATTATCTCTCTGCTGCCTGACTCTGGGAGTCTGGGACACAGCAAGAGACAACCAAAGCTACACCTTAGCGGGCAAGTTAGTGACAATCCGCAAATTGTGTCAGGTGACGTGGCAAATGACAATCTACATCTGGTGGCAGGCAAGTGACAATCAGCAAGGTGTTGCAGGTGAGTGGCAAGTGACAATCCGCAAGGTGTGGCAAGTGACAATCCGCAAGGTGTGGCTAGTGACAATCCACAAGATGTGGCAGGTGACGTGGCAAGTGACAATCCGCAACGTGTGGCAAGTGACACGCTCAGGGCTCCCACTAATTGCAGGCGACGGTGGCAAGTGACACACTCGGGGCTCCCACTGATTCTGCATTGAACTATTTAATTTTATATTACAATGTAATAATAGAAATAATGCGCTTCAATCATCCTGACACCATAACAACCATGGTCATGGGATGATTGAAGCGCCGACACCAGCCATTTCCCCGATAAATTTCCCACAAAAAAAACATATTTTTTGGCAGTGCCCCTCCCGAGAAAAGACTCTGGATCCGCCCCTGCATGTGGCATGGTGTGTCTCACCCTGCAAGTGGAGGTAAGCGGGGAAAAAGATCTGTGTGCTACATGCAAATAAAGTGCAATATGAAGAGCATCTAAGAAAACCAAAAAAATGTAAAATCCATGGTGCAAAAAACTCAGTGCAAAAGTAGTTTATATAGCGATGTCACCATCCAAAGTGCAAACAATATATATCCAGTTCTTTTAAAATGTGCTTCCACCATCCGTGACAATAGTGTGCCCCAGCCTTTCACCTCGGGTAAAGACTCCGGCAGGTCTAGTCGCACTTCTAGTATAAATCACCTAGGTGTCCAAAGCAGCAAACTCTTTCTCCTTGAAGTCCTCTACCAGATCAGAGAAACTCTCAAATAAAGTCAGGAAACTCCACTGGGCGTAACCCTTGATAAAGTCACCTGATCTGTGAGGCAACGCGTCGGAAGGAGCCAGGTGACATCACTTCCGGTCGCGGCCGAGACTGGAAGTCCCTGCTTTATGTGAAGCTGATTACTTCAATTTTAGATGTAAGTTACTACCTTTTCATAAATACTTTTACTGGAATTCTACACATGAAGATTCATTTTTATTACATGTGAGCTTGCAATAGAGAGAAGTGGATGAGATTGAGGAGATGAATAGGTATCATAGGTGTCCAGAGCTGCAAACTCTTTCTCCTTGAAGTCGTCTACCAGATCAGAGAAACTCTCAAATAAAGGCAGGAAACTCCACTGGGCATAACCCTAGATAAAGTCACGTGGTCTGTGACGCAACGCAACGGGAGGAGCCAGGTGACGTCACTTCCAGGTCGCGCCCGAGACCAGAAGTCCCTGATATATGTGAAGCTGATTACTTAAATTTTAGATGTAAGTTACTACCTTTTCATAAATACTTTTACTCAAATTCTACACATGAAGATCCATTTGTATTACATGTGAGCTTGCAATGGAGAGAAGTGGATGAGATTGAGGAGATTCATAGGTATCATAGGTGTCCAAAGCAGCAAACTTTTTCTCCTTGAAGTCCTCTACCAGATCAGAGAAACTCTCAAATATAGGCAGGAAACTCCACTGGGCGTAACCCTTGATAAAGCTACGTGGTCTGTGACGCAACGGGAGGAGCCAGGTGACGTCATTTCCAGGTCACGCCCAAGACCAGAAGTCCCTGATATATGTAAAGCTGATTACTTCAATTTTAGATGTAAGTTACTACCTTTTCATAAATACTTTTGCTCAAATTCTACACATGAAGATCCATTTGTATTACATGTGAGCTTGCAATGGAGAGAAGTGGATGAGTTTGAGGAGATTAATAGGTATCATAGGTGTCCAAAGCAGCAAACTCTTTCTCCTTGAAGTCCTCTACCAGATCAAAGAAACTCTCAAATATAGGCAGGAAACTCCACTGGGTGTAACCCTTGATAAAGTCACGTGATCTGTGAGGCAACGCGTCGGGTGGAGCAGGGTGACGTCACTTCCAGGTCGCGGCCGAGGCCGGAAGTCCCTGATTTATGTGAAGCTGATTACCATATATACTCGAGTATAAGCCGAGATTTTCAGCCCTTTTTTTGGGCTGAAAGTCCCCCCCTCGGCTTATACTCGAGTCAGCGAAATTGAACATTGTAAATTGTACCTGAAAAACAATTGAGAGGCTGCGGCGTCCATTGTATAAATCTTGCGGTCTCTTCCTGGTCCCTTCCGTGATAGGCGGAACTGTGTCTGCTGAGAATCGCCTATCACGAACGTTCTCTCATCCTCACTCATCCCAGCAGACACTGTGTTCAGTGTTCCGCCAAACACGGACGTCTGCTGGGAACCTGAGGATGAGAGAACGTTCGTGATAGGCGGAACTGTGTCTGCTTAGAAAACGCCTATCATGGAAGGGAAGAGGAAGAGACCGCGAGTTTTAAACGATGGACACTGCAGCCTCTCTATTTTGTTTCAGGTACAATTTACAATGTTCAATTAAAATTTTAGGGGAACAGTGAGGATGGGAACAGTGAGGATGGGAACAGTGAGGAACAGTGAGGATGGGAACAGTGAGGAACAGTGAGGATGGGAACAGTGGCTTAGTGAAGTTGCAATGGGCACAGTGAGGCGTGCAAATGGGCATTGTTGACCCTCGGCTTATACTCGAGTCAGTAAGTTTTCCCAGTTTTTTGTGGTACATTAGGTACCTCGGCTTATACTCGGGTCGGCTTATACTCGAGTATATACGGTACTTCAGTTTAGATGTAAGTTACTACCTTTTCATAAATACTTTTACTGGAATTCTACACATGAAGATTCATTTTTATTACATGTGAGCTTGCAATGGAGAGAAGTGGATGAGATTGAGGAGATTAATAGGTATCATAGGTGTCCAAAGCAGCAAACTCTTTCTCCATGAAGTCGTCTACCAGATCAGAGAAACTCTCAAATAAAGGCAGGAAACTCCACTGGGCGTAACCCCTGATAAAGTCACGTGATCTGTGAGGCAACGTGTCGAGAGGAGCCGGGTGACGTCACTTCCGGTCGCAGCCGAGACTGGAAATCCCTGATTTATGTGAAGCTGATTACTTAAATTTTAGATGTAAGTTACTACCTTTTCATAAATACTTTTACTGGAATTCTACACATGAAGATCCATTTGTATTACATGTGAGCTTGCAATGGAGAGAAGTGGATGAGATTGAGGAGATTAATATGTATCATAGGTGTCCAAAGCAGCAAACTCTTTCTCCTTGAAGTCCTCTACCAGATCAGAGAAACTCTCAAATATAGGCAGGATACTTCACTGGGCGTAACCCTTGATAAAGTCACGTGATCTGTGAGGCAACGCGTTGGGTGGAGCAGGGTGACGTCACTTCCAGGTCGCGCCCGAGGCCAGAAGTCCCTGATTTATGTGAAGCTGATTACTTCAATTTTAGATGTAAGTTACTACCTTTTCATAAATACTTTTACTGGAATTCTACACATGAAGATCCATTTGTATTACATGTGAGCTTGCAATGGAGAGAAGTGGATGAGATTGAGGAGATTAATAGGTATCATAGGTGTCCAAAGCAGCAAACTCTTTCTCCATGAAGTCGTCGACCAGATCAGAGAAACTCTCAAATAAAGGCAGGTAACTCCACTGGGCGTAACCCTTGATAAAGTCACGTGATCTGTGTAAGCTTCTTGAGGGCAGGGACTAATGTGAATGTATAGTATTCGAAGCGCTCCATAAATTGGTGGTGATAAATACCTGTAATAAAAAAATAAATTCAATTTTTATCATTTCTTTTCACACAAATACAGTTTTCTTTTGGTGGTATTTGATCACCTCTGCGTTTTTTTTTTTTTTTTTTGCTAAACAAATTTTGAAAAAAAAAAGGTTTTCTTTCTTTTTTGTTATAAAATTTAGAAAATAAGTATGTTTTCTCCTTCACTGACGGGCACTTATGAGGCGGCACTAATGGACACTGATGATGAGGCACTGACATGCAGCACTGATAGGCGGCACTGATAGGCAGCACTGATATATAGCACTGATGGGCACTGATAGGCAGGACTGATGGGCACTGATAGGCGGCACTGATATATACTATAAAGGGGCCTATACCACGCTAAAAGTAAATATAGTGAATAATGATCAATGAAAAAAAGCTGCAACACCTAAAAACAGTGTGCCCTTTGAAAACGTCACGTGTGACGAAACATGTCAGGGCAGAGTTACGCACTGACGTTACCGCATTCCACGTGACCCCGGAAGCACGAGTGTTCGCAAAAAACTTCTTTATTGCCGGCTTTTTTTACTATTTGTTGATATTTTATGGACCTTTGTGACTTACATTTTTTATGAAATAAACCAAGTAAGTGTTTTAAGGATAACACACTATCTGGAGTACTCCTTCCTTTCACTAATATGCAGCACTGATGGGCATTGATATGCGGCACTGATGGGCGGCACTGATATGCAGCACTGATGGGCAATGATAGGTGGCACTGATGGGCACTGATAGGCGACACTGATGGGCACTGATATGCAGCACTGATGAGGAGGCACTGACAGGCATTACTGATGGGCACAGATTGGAATTTCTAATGTGCACTGATTGGCATCTCTGGTGGGCATCCTTGATGGGTCTGCACTGATAAACAATGCACTGATTATCAGCACAGACCCCCCCCCCCCCCCCATCAGGAGAGCCGCTGATTTGCTCTCCTCTACCCACACCTTGTCAGCGCGAATAGAGGAAAAGCCGATAAACGGCACTTCCTGGTTACCATGTGACTAGCCTACGTCATAGGCTGTTTATGACGTCATATGACACCCAGTCAGGATAGCTGATCCCCCGCCTGGCCGTCATTCTGCTATAGGCCGGGCAGGATGTGGTTGAAGAGTAACTCCACTTTTATTGAGAACCCCCCCCCCCCTCTTCTGGGTGATCATTGCAGGGATTGTAACAAACGTTTTGCAGGTTCCTACCTTTAGTTATTCTGAAGAAATCCCTGTGTGTTTCTCTGTGTCCACGCCCGTAGTGAATCTGTATAGGAGTGGTTTTATAATTATCAATCAACTGCTGCACCTGCAGGGCTCAAATAAGGAAAGTTGCAGGGTCTGCATCCCTTTAGATGGGGTTTCTCTTTGGGGGTATCCCACAAAAAAATGATATTTCTGTTGCAGGGGATGCCCAAAATCTCACTTGTATCTTAGTGCAGACTTCTGGGGAAATCAGTGAGCCAATGACACAAGCAGGAAAGGACATTTCTGGGGGGCGTTCCCTACACCATCTGTGTACAGAACAAGAACCGGTCACCATATTGCTTTTTACAGAAAATACAGCGGCTGCAGTTTGAAAAGGAAAGATCATTTTTAAAAAACATTCAGTTACAATATCACTTGAGTTACAATTGTATACACTATAATGTTTTTTTTTTTTTACTCTGCTAAAAAAAAAATTTCCCCACGAAAGTGGAGTTACCTTTTAACCACTTAACGACCGCCCACTGTAAATATACGTCGGCAGAATGGCACCGACAGGCAGAATCACGTATATCTACGTGATCGCCTTTGTATAGTTGGGAGGTCCGATCGGACCCCCCTTCTTTACAGTGAGCGGTGGTTAAGTGTTTGGGAGCGATCCGGGATGAGGGGACGGCCGTTCGATTCTGGCCACCCCCTCGCGATCGCTCCCGCGAATGAGAGAGCTTCCCCTGCCTGTGTAATGTAAACACAGGCAGAGGAAGTGATGTCATCTCTCCTGCGGTGCTCACATATACCGAGCGCTGCTCAAGAGAAGACACACAGGTTAGTGCACAAAACACTACACTGACACCAGGACACATAGGCACACAAATCGCCCCCCCAGGCCCCCCCAGACACCCCCAGATCACCCCCCAGCCCCCAGTCACAGTGTAACTGATTGCAGTGACCATTTAATTACTGATCACTGCAATCAGTGACATTTGTGACTGTAAAAGTGTCACTAAAGTTAGTTTTAGGTCCAGTGTAGCCCCCTAACCCCCCCCTAATAAAGGTTTAACCCCCTTGATCGGCCCCCAGATATCCCTTTCACCCCCTATCAGCACTGTCACTAAGCGATCATTTTTCTGATCGCTGCCTTAGCGTCGGTGATGCCGATCGGTAGCCAGTAATTTTTTTTAGGTTCGCCGCAGGTTTTTATAGCGTCAGGTACCCCCATATATTATCTAATAAAGGTTTAACCCTTTAATCCCCTTGATCGCCCCCCAGGTAACCCTTTCACCCCCTATCACCACTGTCGCTAAGCGATCGTTTTTCTGATCGCTGTCTTAGCGTCGGTGATGCCGATCGGTAGCCAGTAATTTTTTTTAGGTTCCCCGTCAGGTTTTTATATAGCGTCAGGTACCCCCATAAATTATCTAATAAAGGTTTTAACCCCCTAATTGCCCCTAGTTAACCCTTTCACCAGTGATCACCATATAAGTGTTACGGGTGACGCTGGTTAGTTAGTTTGCTTTTTATAGTGTCAGGGCACCCGCCGTATATAACCCAATAAAGGTTTAACCCCCTGATCGCCCGGCGGGTGATATCAATTAGGTTTTAGCGTCAGAGAGGGTCTGCGTCACACCCCAGGCAGCGTCAGGTTAGTGCCAGTAGCGCTAACACCCACGCGTGAAGCATACACCCCCCTTAGTGGTATAGTATCTGATCAGATCAATATCTGATCTGATCAGATCTATACTAGCGTCCCCAGCAATTTAGGGTTCCCAAAAACGCAGTGTTAGCGGGATCAGCCCAGATACCTGATAGCACCTGCGTTTTGCCCCTCCATCCAGCCCAGGCCACCGAAGTGCAGTATCGATCGATCACTGTCACTTACAAAACACAACACACATAACTGCAGCGTTCGCAGAGACAGGCCTGATCCCTGCGACTCCAGTGCTGTAGGAGGTGATTTCACCACCACAGTTAAAAAAAAAAAGCATATATGCCGAAGCATGGGGGCAGCAGGGGCGGAGGAGCGATTTTGCTCCTAATGCCGCGTACATACGGTCGAAATTCCGACGGAGGCTTGCCCGTGGAAAAGTCCGACCATGTGTGTGCGGCATAACTTTTTTGCGGGAGGATGCCCCCATGCTTCGGCATATATAAATGGTGCGTGTATGCCCATCATTAGAAGTGGGTGGATGAAGGGAGGTATTCTAATGGTGGGCATACCCACCGATCAATCTTTTTTTCGTTCAGCCAACAGGCTGCATGAAAAAAAAGATTACAATACATGTCCAACAAGGACCAGCAACGTACTGGTATGTTGCTGGACTTTGAATGTTTATACCAGAATGATGCCTGCGGGTTTAGGTATCATCTTGGTATCATTCTTTTCAGCCAGCGGCCGGCTTTCATGTAAAAGCAATCCTAGTGGCTAATTAGCCTCTGGACTGCTTTTACAAGCAGTGGGAGGGAATGTCCCCCCCCCCAGATATAAAAAGTGCCATTGGGAAATTGGGAAAGCATTTTATCACACCGATCTTGGTGTGGTCAGATGCTTTGAGGGCAGAGGAAAGATCTAAGGTCTAGAAGACCCCAGTTTTTTCAAAAAAAGAGTACCTGTCACTACCTATTGCTATCATAGGGGCTATTTACATTCCCTGAGATAACAATAAAAATGATAAAAAAAAATAAAAAAATATGGAAGGAACAGTTTAAAAATAAAATAAAAAAGCAAAATAATAATAATAAAAAAAAAACACCCCTGTCCTGCCCTGCTCTTGCCCAATGGCGAACGCAAGCGTCGGTCTGGCGTCATATGTAAACAGCAATTGCACCATGCATGTGAGGTATCACCGCGAAGGTCAGATCGAGGGCAGTCATTTTAGCAGTAGACCTCCCCTGTAAATCTAACGGGGTAACCTGTAAAGGCTTTTAAAGGCTTTTAAAAATGTATGTAGTTTGTCGCCAATGCGCGTTTCTGCGAAATTTTAAAGCATGTCGTGTTTGGTATCTATGTACTCGGCCTAAGATCATCTTTTTTATTTCATCAAACATTTGGGCAATATAGTGTGTTTTAGTGCATTAAAATTTAAAAAAGTGTATTTTTTCCCCAAAAAATGCGTTTGAAGAATCGCTGCGCAAATACTGTGTAGAAAAAAAAAATGCAACACCCACCATTTTAATCTGTAGGGCCTTTGCTTTAAAATATATATATAATGTTTGGGGGTTCAACATAATTTTCTTGCAAAAAAAAAAAATGTTTTCATGTAAACAAAAAGTGTCAAAAAGGGCTTTGTCTTCAAGTGGTTAGAAGAGTGGATGTAAGCTTCCTAATGTTTTGTATAAAATGCCAGAACAGTTTAAAACCCCCCCAAATGACCCCATTTTGGAAAGTAGACACCCCAAGCTATATACTGAGAGGCATGTCGAGTCCATGGAATATTTTATATGTTGACACAAGTTGCGGAAAAAAGACAATTTATTTTATTTTTATTTTTTTTTGCACAAAGTTGTCACTAATTGATATATTGCTCAAACATGCCATGGACATATGTGGAATTACACCCCAAAATACATTCTGTTGCTTCTCCTGAGTACGGGGATACCACATGTGTGAGACTTTTTGGGAGCCTAGCCGCATACGGGACCCCAAAAACCAATCACCGCCTTCAGGCTTTCTAAGGGTGTAAATTTTTGATTTCACTTCTCACTGCCTATCACAGTTTCGGAGGCCATGGAATGCCCAGATGGCACAAAACCCCCCCAAATGACCCCATTTTGGAAAGTAGACACCCCAAGCTATTTGCTGAGAGGTATTGTGAGTATTTTGCAGATCTCGCTTTTTGTCACAAAGTTTTGAAAATTGAAAAAAATAAAAAAAATAAAAATGTCTTTCTTCATTTTCAAAAACAAATGAGAGCTGTAAAATACTCACCGTGCCTCTCAGCAAACAGCTTGGGGTGTCTACTTTCCAAAATTGGGTCATTTGGGGGGGTTTGTGCTATTTTGGCATTTTATGGCCTTCGAAACTGTGATAGGTAGTGAGGAGTGAAATAAAAAATTTGTGCCTAGAAATCCTGAAGGCGGTGCTTGGTTTCCGGGGGCCCGTACGCGGCTAGGCTCCCAAAAAGTCCCACACATGTGGTATCCCCGTACTCAGGAGAAGCAGCAGAATGTATTTTGGGGTGCAAATCCACATATAACCATGGCATGTGTGAGCAATATATCATTTAGTGACAACTTTTTGTAATTTTTTTTTTTTTTGTTATTATTCAATCACTTGAGACAAAAAAAAAAATATTCAATGGGCTCAACAGGCCTCTCAGCAATTTCCTTGGGATGTCTACTTTCCAAAATGGGGTCATTTGGGGGGGTTTTGTACTGCCCTGTCATTTTAGCACCTCAAGAAATGAGATAGGCAGTCATAAATTAAAAGCTGTGTAAATTCCAGAAAATGTACCCTAGTTTGTAGACGCTATAACTTTTGCGCAAACCAATAAATATACGCTTATTGATATTTTTTTTACTAAAGACATGTGGCTGAATACATTTTGGCCTAAATGTATGACTAAAATTGAGTTTATTCGATTTTTCTTATAACAAAAAGTAGAAAATATCATTTTTTTTCAAAATTTTCGGTCTTTTTCCGTTTATATCGCAAAAAATAAAAATCGCAGAGGCAATCAAATACCATTAAAAGAAAGCTCTATTTGTGGGAAGAAAAGGACGCAAATTTCGTTTGGGTATAACATTGCATGTCCGCACAATTTACAGTTAAAGCAGCGCAGTGCAAAATTCTGAAAACAGCTCTGGTCCTTTAGCTACCAAATGGTCCGGGGCTTAAGTGGTTAAAAAGGTGGACAGCCCCACAGCAGGTAAAAATAGCAATTCATGTAAGTAATCAGGTGGGGTCCCCCAAAAAAACAGCAAATTTATCAATCTGAAATACAAAAGGGGTTACAGCTCAGTGATCATAAAAATACAGGCAGTAATATACATGTACAGTATATATCACTTAAATCTGAACCCGGAATAGGTAAAGATTGTCAGCTCTCTATCTAAATCTATCTACTCCTCTTCTCTCCTCTCCTCTCCTCTCCTCTCTTCTTCTCTCCTCTCCTCTCTTCTCCTCTCCTCTCCCCTTCTCTTATTTTATTTTTTATTTTTTTTATAGTGCCATCAATTTACACAGCACTTTACATATACTATACATTCACATCAGTCCCTGCCCTCAGTGATCTTACAATCTAAGGTTCCTAACTCACATTCATACACATACAGGGGCCAATTTACCTCCCAGCGTGTCTTTGGAGTGTGGGAGGAAACCAGAGTTCCCTGGGAAAACCCATGCAGGCGCAGGGAGAACATGCAAACTCCAGGCAGGAGGTGTCATGGTTGGGATTCAAACCAACAATCCTAGTGCTGCCAGGTGGAGGTGCTAAACAATTCATTACTGTGCTGCTTCTCATCTCTCCTCCACCCTTCTCTCTTTTCTTCTCTTCTCTTCTCATCTCCCCTCCCCTCCTCTTCTCGTCTCCCCTTTTTCCTCTTCTCTTCTCTTATCTCCTTTTCTCTCTCTCCTCTTATTTTCTCTTCTCTTCTCCTCTTTTTCCACTTCTCTTATCTCCTTTCCTCTCGCTCCTCTCTTTTTCTCTTCTCTTCTCTCCTCTCCCCTCCTCTCCCCTCTTCTCCTGTGCTCTCCACTGCTCTTATCCTCTTCTACCCTCTCCCTTCCCCCTTTTTTCTCCTCTCTGCTCCCCTCCCCTCATATTCTCTTATCTTCTCCCCTTTTTCCTCTGATCTTCTCATCTCTTATCTCCTTTCCTTTCCCTCCTCTTATTTTCTCTTCTCCTCTCTTCTCTTCTCCTCTTTTTTCCTCTTCTCTTCTCTTATCTCCTTTTCTCTCCCTCCTCTTATTTTCTCTTCTCCTCTTTTTCATGTTCTCTTCTCTTATCTCCTTTCCTTTCCCTCTTCTTATTTTCTCTTCTCCTCTTTTTCCCTCTTCTCTTCTCTTATCTCCTTTTCTCTCCCTCCTCTTATTTTCTCTTCTGTTCTCCTCTTTTTCCTCTTCTCTTCTCTTCTCTCCTTTCCCCTCTCTCCTCTCTTTTTCTCTTCTATTCGCTCATCTCCCCTCCTCTCCTATCCCTTCTTATTTTCTCCTCTCCTCTCCCCTCTTCTCCTGTGCTCTCCACTGCTCTTATCCTCTCCTATCCTCTCTCCCCCCTTTTTTCTCCTCTCTGCTCCCCTCCCATCCTATTCTCTTATCTTCTCCCCTTTTTCCTCTGCTCTTCTCATCTCTTATCTCCTTTCCTTTCCTTTCCCTCCTCTTAGTTTCTTTTCTCCTCTCTACTCTTAACCTCTTCCCTCTTCTCTTCTCTTTTTTCCTCTTCTCTTCTTTTATCTCCTTACCTCTCCCTCCTCTCTTTTTCTCTTCTCTTCTCCTCTTTTCTCCCCTCTTCTTCTTGTTTCTTCTTCCCTTTTCCCTCTTCTCTTTTCTTATCTCCTTTCCTCTCCCTCCTCTCTTTTTTTCCTTCTTCTCTTCTGCTCTCCTCTCCTCCCTTTTTTTCCTTTTCTACTCTCCCTCCCCCTTTTCTCCTTTGCTCTCCTCAAAAAAAAAAATATTCAATGCCCTTTTCTCCCCTCCTCTTCTCGTCTCTCCCTTTTCCTCTGCTCTTCTCTTGTCTCCTTTCCTCTCCCTCCTCTCTTTTTCTCTTCTCTTCTTCTCTCTTTTTCTCTTCTCCTCTCTTCTCTTCTACTCTCCTATCTTCTGTTTTCCTCTTTTTTAACTCCTTTCCATTCTTATCCTCTCTTCTTTCCATTCCCCCCCCCTCTTTTCCTCTTCTCTTATCTCCTTTCCTCTCCCTCCTCTCTTTTTCTCTTCTCTTCTCTCCCCTCCTATTCTCTTCTCTTCTCCCCTCCCCTTTTTCCTCTGCTCTTCTCATCTCTTATCTCCTTTCCTCTCATTTCTCTTATTTTCTCTTCTCCTCTCTTCTCTCTTCTCTTCTCCCCTCTTCTCTTCTCCTCTTTTGTTCCTCTTTTCTTATCTCCTTACCTCTCCCTCCTCTCTTTTCCCCTCTTCTTCTTGTTTCTTCTCCCTTTTTTTCCCCACTTCTATTTTCTTCTTCTCGTTTCCTTTCCCCTTTCCTTCTCCTCTCTCCTCTCCTCCCTTTTTTTCCTCTTCTCTTCTCCTCTCCCCCCCCCTTTTCTCCTCTCATCTTCCCTCCCCTCCTTTTCTCTTCTCTTCTTGTTCCTCTGCTCTTCTCTTATCTCCTTTCCTCTCCCTCATTTTTTTCTCTTCTCTTCTCCTCTCCCCTCTTCTCCTCTTTTTTCCTCTTCTCTTCTCTTATTGCCTCTCCTCTCCATCCTCTCTTTTCTCTTCTCCCCTCTTGTCTTCTCTTTTACCCTCTTCTTCTCATCTCTTCTCCCCTTTTTGCTCTTCTCTTATCTTATCTCCTTTCCTCTCCCTCCTCTCTTTTTCTCTTCTCCACTTTTCTCTTCAACTCTTTTTTCCTCTTCTCTTAGCTCCTTACCGCTCTCTCCCCTCTTCTTCTCGTTTCTTCTCCCCTCTTCTTCTCATTTCTTCACCCCTTTTTTCCCACTTCTCTTCTCTTTTCTTCCTCCCCATCTCCTCTCCCTCCCCCCTCTCCTCTTCTTCTCTTCTCCCCTTTTTTCCCACTTCTCTCCTCTTATCTTCTTTCCTCTCCCTCCTCTCTTTTTCTCTTCTCCATCCCCCTCCCTCCCCCTTTTCTCCCCTCCTCTCCTCTTCACCCCCTTTTCCCCTTCTCTTATCTCCTTTCCTCTCGCTCCTCTCTTTTTTTTCTCTTCTCTTCTCCCCTCTTCTCTTCTCCTCTCTTCTCTCCCCTCCTTTTTTTTCTTACTCTCTTTTGTCTGCATTTTTTATTTTTTGTTCTGTCTTTCACACACACACTCTCTCTCTCTCATTCTTTTTCTGTTTTTCCTTACTCTTTTTTTCTCTCTTTCTTCCTTTTTCTTTCTATAAATATTTGTGTGTAGAGGTTTGCCGAGTGCAGTGTCTCTCTTCCCCACTAGGCGGAGGAAGTGCAGCTTCGTATAGCATAGAGATAGACAGTAGACAGCCCGGGAGCAATGTCTCCGCTGCCCGCTAGGTGGCGGCAGGCGGCGCAGCGTGATGACGTCGAGCAGGGGACGCAGGGCCGGGAAGCCGGGGACGGACCGGTGAGGGATGGAGAGGCCGAGACCCCCGCCTAGAGCCCCCGCCGGGCTTCCCGTATCCTTACCGACCGACCGACACTCACCGCGTTCTCTCCGTATGTGTGTGACCTGTATGTGTATGTAGTGTTCTGTACTCTGTGTGTAGTATGGTGTATGTTATAAATTGTGTACCTTCTATAGTATTGTGTACTTTCTAGAGTATTAGGTAGAGTGAGTACATTGTGTGGTGTTTTATAAATTGTATAGTGTTGTGTACATTGTGTACATTCTATAGTATAGTGTTGTGTACATTGTATCGTATTACGTAAATTGTGTATTTTATAAATTGTGTAGTGTTATGTACATTCTATAGTGTTGTCTAGAGTGAGTGTATAGTGTTCTGTATTTTATAAATTTGTGTAGTATTGTGTACGTTGTGTAGTATTGTATAGTGTTGAGTACATTGTATAGTATTATGTACATTCTATAGTATTGTGTATTGTTTTATAAATTGTATAGTGCTGTGTACATTGTATAATATTGTTTTATAAATTGTACACACAACTACACAATACTATACAATGTATAAAACAATACTATACAATATACACAACACTATACAATTTATAAAACAATACACAATACTACACAATGTACACAACACTATACACTCACTCTACACAATACTATACAATGTATACAACACTATAGAATATACACAAAACTACACAATACTATAGCATGTATACATTGTATAGTATTGTGTAGAGCGAGTGTATAGTGTTGTGTACATTGTATAGTATTGTGTAGAGTGAGTAAGAGTATGTATAGTATTGTGAAGAGTGAGTAAGAGTGTGTATAGTATTGTGAAGAGTGAGTAAGAGTGTGTATAGTATTGTGTAGTGTTGAGTAGTACATTGTATAGTATTAGGTACATTGTGTAGTGTTGTGTACATTCTATAGTATTGTGTAGAGCGAGTGAGAGTGTGTACATTGTATAGTATTGTTTTATAAATTGTGTAGTATTTTCTCATTGCATAGTATTGTGTAGAGTGAGTGTGTGTATAGTGTTGTTTACATTCTATAGTGTTGTGTACGTTGTATAGTATTAGGTACATTGTGTTGTTACATTCCATAGTATTGTGTAGAGTGTGTATAGTATTGTGTAGTGTTGAGTACATTGTAGAGTATTAGGTACATTGTGTAGTGTTTTGTACATTGTATAGTATTGTGTAGAGTGAGTGAGTAGTATTGACATTGCAGGGTGGATAAAAATCAGAGATGACAGTCGCTCTTTAAAAATTATGATTTAAATCAAATCCACCCGGGTACATTGTGTAGTATTGGGGGGTACATTGTGTAGTATTGGGGGGTACATTGTGTAGTATTGGGGGGTACATTGTAGAGGTCGACCGATATGGGTTTTTCTCTGGCCGATGCCGATATTTAGAAATCGGGGCGGCGGATGGCCGATACATGTTGCCGATTTTTGCGGCCAATATCTTAGGCCGATTTTTGTGGGGAGGAGGTTATTGTTTAGGGTGGAGAGGTGGGGTGCAGCCTATCAATGCCCACCAGTGCCACCTTATTGGTGTCCATCAGTGCCCACCAGTGCCAAGCGCACCAGTGCCAAGCTCAGCAGTGCCCACCAGTGCCCAGCTCACCAGTGCCAAGCGCACCGGTGCCAAGCTCAGCAGTGCCCACCAGTGCCCAGCTCACCAGTGCCAAGCGCACCGGTGCCAAGCTCAGCAGTGCCCACCAGTGCCAAGCTCAGCAGTGCTCACCAGTGCCCAGCTCACCAGTGCCCAGCTCACCAGTGCCAAGCTGTCATTCACTGTCCCCTCATCAGTGCCCACCAGCGGAGCGCTCCCGGCTCCGTTCTGTCCCCTCGCCTGGCCAAAGACTGCTCTATTCGTCCCCTGACGTGCTGCGCGCCCTGCCTCCAGACTACAAACCCCAGAATGCAGCGCGGCCAGGAATAGCCAATCGGCGGCGGTGGCCGCTGCCGACTTCCTCCATTGGGGGAAAGAAAAAAAAGTCAGGCGGCAGCGGCCGTGATAGCAGCCGTTTAGAATAGACGGTTGGCGGCCAGGGGGGGGGGATTTCCCCCCAGTACGCCCTTGCCTCAGATCCCAAACAATCGGCCTCTTTTTACATAATAATCGGCCGATGCCGATTTTCTTTAAAAAGGCTAAATATCGGTCGACCTCTAGTACATTTTGTAGTATTGGGGGGGGGTACATTGTATAGTATTGGGGGGGTACATTGTATAGTATTGGGGGGGTACATTGTATAGTATTGGGTAGAGCTGCACGATTAATCATTAAAAAATAGTGATCTCTATGCAGAATTTCCCGATTCATTCATGTAACACGTGGTGTAGAGAGTTCTCTCCTCAGCCTGCAAGTTTATCACAACATTGTCAGTGCTGATAGATAGATAACTAGAAACATTGTAACTTTTTGTTCTTAGATGAAAGGAATGAACTTCTACCTGTAAATGAGGGAAGTTTAACCACTTCAGCCCCGGACCAATACGCAGCATAAAGACCAGGCCCCTTTTTGCGATTCGGCACTGCTTCGTTTTAACTGACAATTGCGCGGTCCTGCGACGTGGCTCCCAAACACAATTGACGTCCTTTGTTTCCCACAAATAGAGCTTTCTTTTGGAGGTATTTGATCACCTCTGCGGTTTTTATTTTTTGCGCTATAAACAAAAATAGAGCGACAATTTTGAAAATAAAGCAATATTTTTTACTTTTTGCTATAATAAATATCCCCCAAAAAATCTATAAAAAAAATACATTTTTTTTTCCTCAGTTTAGTCAGATACGTATTCTTCTACATATTTTTGGTAAAAAAAATCGCAATCAGCGTTTGATTGGTTTGCGCAAAAGTTATAGCGTTTACAAAATAGGGGGTAGTTTTATGGCATTTTTATGAAATTTTTTTTTTTTTTTTTTTTTTTTTTTTTACTAGTAATGGCGGCGATCAGCGATTTTTTTTTTTTTTTTTTTATTATTATTTATTCATTTATTTATTTTTGTTGTTGTGACTGTGACATTATGGCGGACACACCGGACACTTTTGACACATTTTTGGGACCATTGTCATTTTCACAGCAATCAGTGCTATAAAAATGCACTGATTACTGTGAAAATGACACTGGCAGTGAATGGGGTTAACCACTAGGGGCGCTGGAGGGGTTAAGTGTGCCTAGGGGAGTGATTACTACTGTGTGGGGGCGTGGCTACGACTGACACGTCACCGATCTCCGCTCGGATTACACAGAGCGGAGATCGGTGACAGTAAGGGGAGCGGGGAGATGTTGTGTTTACACTAACATCTCCATGCCTCCGTGAGACGATTGCGGGGATCCCCGCGGCCCGACTCACGGGGAAGGCAGGGGGGTCGCGAGCGCGCGACCCTGACGTCGGGCAGTTAAAGGGGACGTACAGGTACGTGATTGTGCCTGTACGAGCCATTCTGCCAACGTATATATACAGTGAACGGTCCTTAAGTGGTTAAAGACTAAACCTTTTTCTGACACTCGTTTCTTACAAGTTAGGCTTCATGCCCACGGACGTTTTTACAGCTTAAAAACGCCTGTCCATGTTTTCGTACTTCTTCTTCTTTTTTTTTTTTTTTATTTCTTTTTTTTTTTGAGAAAAAGGTAAAAACCGTTGGAGCTAAAAAACGTGACCGCGTGTTAGTGCGCGTTTTTTGACGCTCGCGGTTTTTTCTGCCTAACTCCGACGCTGAGGAACGCACTGGTCCTGGGTTTTTTTTTTTACAGCTCAAAAACGCCTAGGTGGGCATGAAGCTATAGACTAACATGGACAGGTGTTTTTAAGCTGTAAAAAACGCTCAAAAACGCGGCTGTAAAAACGTCCGTGGGCATGAGGCCTTAAAATCTGTATTTTTTGCTAGAAAATTACTTGGAACCCCCAAACACTATTTATATATATATATATATATATATATATATATATATATATATATATATATTAGCAAAGACCCTAGGGAAGAAAATGGCGATTGTTGCATTATTTTGTCACACAGTATTTGCGCAGCGGTCTTTCAAACGCAATTATTTGGGAAAAAATACACTTCGAAAAAAAAAAAAAGTAGTTTGCCCATTTAAATTTTATTTTTATTTTTTTGTATAATGTGAAAGATGATGTTACGCCGCGAGAATCGTGATCTCTATTCTAAACAAACAAATTGTGATTCTCATTTTAGCCAGAATTGTGCAGCTCTAGTATTGAGTACATTGTGTAGTGTTGTGTACCATGTTTAGTGCTCTGTGTGTGTGTGTTCACTGTGTAGAGATTAGTTCTGTGTGTACCTCTGTCAGTAGCATATTTCAGGAGATGTGATTTGACCCCCCCCCCATAGGCTGCTCATTGTGTAGGGTGAGCGCTGAGTAGTGCTGCCATATACCGTGGTGCAATGTGTACATTGTACTCCAGTCTACCCTCCCCTGCTGTCCCCCGACTCTTGAGTCTGCATTCATCACTGTGTACCCTCCTCCTGTGGTGTGTACCCTCCCCCCTCCTCCTGTGGTGTGTACCCTCCCCCCCTCCTCCTGTGGTGTGTACCCTCCCCCCCTCCTCCTGTGGTGTGTACCCTCCCCCCCTCCTCCTGTGGTGTGTACCCTCCCCCCCCCTCCTCCTGTGGTGTGTACCCTCCCCCCCCCCTCCTCCTGTGGTGTGTACCCTCCTCCTGTGGTGTGTACCCTCCCCCCCCTCCTCCTGTGGTGTGTACCCTCCCCCCCTCCTCCTGTGGTGTGTACCCTCCCCCCCTCCTCCTGTGGTGTGTACCCTCCCCCCCCCTCCTCCTGTGGTGTGTACCCTCCCCCCCCTCCTCCTGTGGTGTGTACCCTCCCCCCCCCTCCTCCTGTGGTGTGTACCCTCCCCCCCCTCCTCCTGTGGTGTGTACCCTCCCCCCCCCTCCTCCTGTGGTGTGTACCCTCCCCCCCCCTCCTCCTGTGGTGTGTACCCTCCCCCCCCTCCTCCTGTGGTGTGTACCCTCCTCCTGTGGTGTGTACCCTCCCCCCCTCCTCCTGTGGTGTGTATACCCTCCCCCCTCCTCCTGTGGTGTGTACCCTCCCCCCCTCCTCCTGTGGTGTGTACACCTTCCTCCCTCCCTCCTGTGGTGTGTACACCTTCCTCCCTCCCTCCTGTGGTGTGTACACCTTCCTCCCTCCCTCCTGTGGTGTGTACACCTTCCTCCCTCCCTCCTGTGGTGTGTACACCTTCCTCCCTCCCTCCTGTGGTGTGTACACCTTCCTCCCTCCCTCCTGTGGTGTGTACACCCCCTCCCTCCTCCTGTGGTGTGTACCCTCCCTCCTCCTCCTCCTCCTGTGGTGTGTGTACTCCTCCTCCTCCTCCTCCTCCTCCTGTGGTGTGTACTCTCCTCCTCCTCCTCCTGTGGTGTGTACCCTCCTCCTCCTCCTCCTCCTCCTCCTCCTCCTCCTCCGGTGTGTACCCTCCTCCTCCTCCTGTGGTGTGTACTCTCCTCCTCCTCCTCCTCCTCCTCCTCCTCCTCCTCCTCCTGTGGTGTGTACCCTCCTCCTCCTCCTCCTCCGGTGTGTACCCTCCTCCTCCTCCTGTGGTGCGTACTCCCCTCCCTCCTCCTGTGGTGCGTACTCCCCTCCCTCCTCCTGTGGTGTGTACACTCTGGAGCAGGGGGACGTATTATACATCAGGATGACCTCAGGTGACCCCCCCCCCCTTCGTACTATTATAATGATGTCAGACAGAAGTCCCCAATCCCGGTTCAGTCCGGTGTAGACAGGTTCTCTTTTATTTTAGCACTGTGTGTTTTCCTTGACAACGTTGCATATGGTGGAGGGCAGTGAGGTGACCCCGGGGAAGAAGGTGCCGTGTATGCTGATCCTGAGCCAGCAGAGGGACGGGCAGTTCACGTGAGTACACACACATTACTAATGTTATCAGTGGGGGGAGGGGGGTGAGACCCTCTGTCAGAGTTTTTATTCCGGTATGAGTCTCCTTTGGGGAGATCCAGCCTCTCTGTACCAGTGACCGTTATCAGGAAGTGACAGGAAAATCCAAAATGTTACAGTTGTCACCAGAACAGGAAGTGAGGGGAAACCTTCCATTGGGGACACCTGTTCTTGTGATAAGAGAGGTTTCCTGTCACTTCCTGTTTTGTTTCAATAACAGGAAGTGAAGGTAAGGTTACTGCTTTAAAAAAAAAAAAAAAGTTCTAGCTGGAGATACTTAAACCCCTTTGACCCCCCCCTTTCTGTACACCCCCTGAGCAGAGCCAGGCTCACTTTTCTGTTCTATTTATTCTACAATAACGTCATTATTACATATTGTTCTATTTTTAGAACAAACAAAAAACATGCAGGATTCTCTCTTTTAACCACTTTTACTGCGGAAGCTGCAGGTCCGGCATTGTACTGGTACAACACTGAGCACGCTGTGAGCGGCAGTAGTATCATCTGATCACTGTGATTGGTCATAGCGATCACATGATTAAAATGTAAACAAAACAGACATGAATGGAAGCCATTCATGACTGTTTTTTTTTTTTTTTTTTCTTGCTATTCTGATGCTGTGATTGACCCACAGCTATCACATGGTACCTGGGCCAATCACCCTGTACCATGTGAAGGAAAATGATAAATGGTTTTCAACATTTATTACAAATAAATATGTGAAAAGTGTGTGGGGCATTTGTATGGCGCCCCCCGGAGTCAATACTTTGTAGAACCCCCTTTCTCTGCAATTACAGCTGCAAGTCTTTTTGGGGATGTCTCTACCAGCTTTGCACTTCTAGAGAGGGACATTTCTGCCCATTCTTCTTTGTAAAATATCTCAAGTTCTGTCAGATTGGATGGAGAGCGTCTGTGAGCAGCAATTTTCAAGTCTTGCCACAGAATCTCAATGGGATTTAGGTCTGGACTGTGACTGGGCCATTCTAACACATGAATATGCTTTGATCTAAACCATTCCATTGTAGCTCTGGCTGTATGTTTCGGGTCGTTGTCCTGCTGGAAGGTGAACCTCCGCCCCAGTCTCAAGACTTTTGCAGACTCTAACAGGTTTTCTTCTAAGATTGCCCTGTATTTGGCTCCATCCATCTTCCCATCAACTCTGACCAGCTTCCCTGTCCCTGCTGAAGAAAAGCATCCCCACACCATGATGCTGCCGCCACCATGTTTCACGGTGGGGATGGTGTGTTCAGGGTGATGTGCAGTGTTAGTTTTCCCCCACACATAGCGTTTTGCTTTTAGGCCAAAAAGTTCAATTTTGGTCTCATCTGACCAGAGCACCTTCTTCCACATGTTTGCTGTGTCCCCCACATGGCTTCTCACAAACTGCAAACTGGACTTCTTATGGTTTTCTTTCAACAATATCTTTCTTCTTGTCACTCTTCCATAAAGGGCAGATTTGTGGAGAAGCACGACTAATAGTTGTCCTGTGGACAGATTCTCCCACCTGAGCTGTGGATCTCTGCAGCTCCTCCAGAGTTACCATGGGCCTCTTGGCTGCTTCTCTGATGAATGCTCTCCCCTTCCCGGCCCGGTCAGTTTAGGTGGACGGCCATGTCTTGGTAGGTTTGCAGTTGTACCATACTCTTTCCATTTTCGGATGATGGATTGAACAGAGCTCCGGGAGATGTTCAAAGCTTGGGGTATTTTTTTATAGCCTAACCCTGCTTTATACTTCTCCACAACTTTATCCCTGACCTGTCTGGTGTGTTCCTTGGCCTTCATGATGCTGTTTGTTCACTAAGGGCTCTTTCACACGGGAGGGATCCTTGAAGATCCGCCCCGTGAACCTCCGCTTACTCAGCAGGGATCGCTCCGTTGATCCCTGCTGAGCCAGCGGATGACTGGGCGGTCCCCGCACACTGTGCAGGGACCGCCCTGTCAGAGCGCCGCTCTCCCCTATGGGGGGATCGGATGAACACGGACCGTAGAGTCCGTTGTCATCCGATCCGCTCTGCCGACGGAAGGAAAAATAAGGTTTTCCTCTGTCACACTTTGGCGGAGCGGATGTCAGCGGACATGTCACCGCTGACATCCGTGGCTCCATAGGGCTACATGGAGCGTCCGTCCAGGTCCGCCTAAAAAACTGACAGGCGGACCTGAACGGACCCTCCGTGTGAAAGGGGCCTAAGGTTCTCTAACAAACCTCTGAGGGCTTCACAGAACAGCTGTATTTTATACTGAGATGAAATTACCCACAGGTGGACTCTATTTACTAATTAGGTGAATTCTGAAGGCAATTGGTCCCACTGGATTTTAGTTAGGGGTATCAGAGTAAAGGGGGCTGAATACAAATGCCCCCCCCCCCAACACTTTTCACATATTTATTAGTAAAAAAAAAATTGAAAGCCATTTATCATTTTCCTTCCACTTCACAATTATGTGCCACTTTGTGTTGATCTATCACATAAAATCCCAATAAAATACAATTATGTTTTTGATTGTAACGTGACAAAATGTGGAAAATTTCAAGGGGTATGAATACTTTTTCAAGGCACTGTAGATCTTTATTTATCACTAGAGGGATCACCCGAGGGAGGGAGGAGCCCCTGATTCCTCTATGTAGATCTTTGTAATGCCCGGCACAATACGGATGGTTCGGTCATTACTGATATGTATATTTTCTGCCTTTTTTATTCAGGCTTCACATTCGCACACCAGGGAAGGGCGCAGCCAACGAGGAGGTTCTTCCAATTACCAACACCTTCAAATGTGTACAAGGTAAGAGATCTTCTATTCCTGGATAGATGGGGTAAATCAGTATGGTGGGGATGTACACCGACCCTCAGGAACCAATCAGATATCACAGAATTTAAGGGTGACCGTGATTGGTTGCTGCTGGTAGCACAATATTTTTTAGTTTGGGATTAGAAGGATTAGACACTCTGTCAGGACTTGGTACTGTCTCTGTCCCAGTTGGGGTGATTTGTCCTCTCTTCCTGTAACAGTGACCCCACAAGAAGGAAGGAGAGTTCCCGACAGCCCCTCCCCCCACTTCGCCAGAGGGGACACAGACAATAAAATCCTGGCAGAACCAGAGTCACAGTGGTAACATGATCACCAGTCCTTCACACCCCCCAACGTTTTAAACTGTTTAAAGAGATGACCAGGCGGGAAGGGGTTAAAAATATTCCCTAACTCTGTGGTCTCCAAACTATGGCCCGGGGGCCAGATGTGGCCCTTTGCTTGCTTTTACCTGGCCCTTGGGCCATCATTTCCCCCAATGACACCAACGAAGGGGCACAATTCCTCCCAATGAGACCAGCAATTGGGCCCAATGACACCCAATAATGGGGCACAATTCCTCCCAGTGAGACCAACAATGGGGCCCAATGACACCCAATAATGGGGCACAATTCCTCCCAATGAGACCAACAATGGGGCCCAATGAGACCAACAATGGGGCCCAATGAGACCAACAATGGGGCCCAATGAGACCAACAATGGGGCCCAATGAGACCAACAATGGGGCCCAATGAGACCAACAATGGGGCCCAATGAGACCAACAATGGGGCCCAATGAGACCAACAATGGGGCCCAATTCCTCCCAATGAGACCAACAATGGGGTCCAATGAGACCAACAATGGGGCCCAATGACACCCAATAATGGGGCACAATTCCTCCCAATGAGACCAGCAATGGGGCCCAATAATGGGGCACAATTCCTCCCAGTGAGACCAACAATGGGGCCCAATAATGGGGCACAATTCCTCCCAGTGAGACCAACAATGGGGCCCAGTGAGACCAACAATGGGGCCCAATTCCTCCCAATGAGACCAACGATGGGGTCCAATGACACCCAATAATGGGGCCCAATTCCTCCCAATGAGACCAGCAATGGGGCCCAATGACACCCATTAATGGGGCACATTTCCTCCCAATGAGACCAGCAATGGGGCTCAATGACACCCAAAGATGGGGCCCAATTTCTCCCAATGACGCAAACAATTGGTCCCATTGACACCAATGATGGGGCACAATTCTTCCCAGTGACACCGAGTATGTGGCACAATGCCCCCCACTGACACCAATGATGAGGCACAATTACTTCCACTGAAACTTCCGTTGGTCACAGTCCGGCCCCCCTGAAGTCTGAAGGACAGTAAACTGGCCCCTTATTTAGAAAGTTTGGAGACATTTGCCCTAAACTGACTAACCTAGGTAAGAAATATGTATATACTTATCCATTTTCAGCCTGTTCCGGTCCCTTAATCCCCTGTGTCAGCCAGTGGCAGCTGCAGGAGAGAGCACTCAACAATGGCTGGGAATTCCAGGAGCGCTGACATCACCCATAGACTCCCATAATGTTGGTGCTCCCTCCTCCCCCTGCAGCCACCGCTGGCTGACACAGGATCATATGACTGGACTGGAGCAGGCTGAAAATAGGTAAGTATACACACCTTTCTTACAGACGTTGGTCAGCAGTAATTTTAAAGTGGACTTCTACTTTAACCACTTCAGCCCCTGAAGGATTTGCCCCCTTAATGACCAGGCCATTTTTTGCGATACGGCACTGCGTCGCTTTAACTGACAATTGTGCGGTCGTGCGGCACTGTACCCAAATAAAATTTACGTCCTTTTTTTCCCCACAAATACAGCTTTCTTTTGGTGGTATTTGATCACCTCTGCGGTTTTTATTTTTTGCGCTATAAACAAAAAAAGAGAGACAATTCTGAAAAAAATAAAAAAAACTTGCTTTAATAAATATCCCAAATAAAAAATTTTTCAGAACAAATTTCTTCCTCAGTTTAGGCCGATATATTTTTGGATAAAAAAATCGCAATAAGCGTATATTGGTTTGCGCAAAAGTTATAGAGTCTACAAAATAGGGAATAGATTTATGGCCTTTTTATTATTATATTTTTATTTTATTTATTAGTAATGGCGGTGATCTGCGATTTTTAGCAGGACTGCGACATTACGGTGGACAGATCGGACACATTTTTGGGACCATTGACATTTATACAGCGATCAGTGCTATAAAAATGCACGGATTACTGTATAAATGTCACTGGTAAAGAAGGGGTTAACACTAGGGGGCGATCAAGGGGTTAAATGTGTTTTTTTTGTGAGTGTCGCTTACTGTGGAGGGAGGGGACTGACTGGAGGAGGAGATCAATCGCTGTTCGCAATTACTAGGAACAGCAGATCTGTCTCTCCTCTCCTGTCAGAACGAGGACTTGTGTGTTTACATACACAAATCCCCATTCTGGCTCTTGTGCCCGCGGCGATCGAGCCCGCCGGCCACGCCCATCAGGTCCCCTGCCGTGCAGCGCCTGCTATGGCTCTTAAAGGAGCCGCCGTAAATGTACAGCGATTCACAGGAGGGAGCCACATTACCGCCGTATATCTATGGGAGCTGGTTGACAAGTGGTTTAAAGCGGAGTTCCACCCAAAAATGGAACTTCCGCTTTTCGAAACACTGCCCCCCCCCCCCCAACCTCCGGTGTCACATTTGGCACCTTTCAGGTGGGAGGAGGGAGCAGATACCTGTTTAATACAGGTATTTGCTCCCACTTTCGGGCATAGATAGCCGCATTATCTGCGGGTATCTACGCCACGTCCGGCGTCTCCTCTGTCCCCCCCCTTGTTGTCTTCTGGGAGACACACAGGTCCCAGAAGACAGCAGGGACCATTCGGATCGCGACTCGCGCATGCGGGAACAAGGAAGTGAAGCCGCACTTCCTGATTCCCTTACCAAAGATGGCGGTGGCAGCAGCACCTGAGAGCTGAGGGATAGATCGGCTTCGGGTGCCGACATCGCGGGCGCCCAGGACAGGTAAGTGTCCTTATTTTAAAAGCCAGCAGCTGCAGTATTTGTAGCTGCTGACTTAAAAAAAAAAGAATTATAATCCGGTGGAACTCTGCTTTAAGAACCAGTGCGCACTGGACATGGCGAAAAACAAACAGCTACTTCTTTATTTCTTCAGAGCAACAAAAGATAAGAATCTGCTACAAAGTATTTTTTACAATCCCCGCCATGTACATAGATCATCCAGAGGGGGGGAGGGGGGTTTCTTTCTCCACAGAATCGGAGTCACTCTTTAAACTTTTCAACATATATTGTTCCAATGAGGATCAGTCTTGTAAGGAGGATCTGGTATTCTTCCTGCTCTGTACTTCTTTTCTTCCTCAGCCTGTTCATGTGGATGAACCATAAAAGAATATCTTGCACGGAAATCGTTGTGATGAATTATGAAAAACAATGTGGTTGGTTAATATGTATCTCTGTGTTCATCGTCCGCTGGAGATTTTCATCATCATCCTCCTTCCTCAGCGATCTTCCCTTTTTCTGTGTGTTTATCTTGGTCTCATCTCTTTTATCTTCCAGAAGCAGAGGAGCCCCTTCTCATCGACATCTCTACTAACAGTACGTATTCTTCCTACTCTCCTTATATCTGCAGGTTTACTTCCACGGGGGTGTCTTAAAAGTGATGCTTAACCACTTCCCATCCGCCGTACGCACATACACGCACGCACATGCATATATATATATATTTATATTTATATATTAGAGATTAGAGCTGCGCGATTAATCGTCAAGAATCGTTGTCGCAATTTTTTTCCTGTTGCAATCTTGACAAACTATTTCCCGATCTTTTGTATGCAGAGAATTCTCTCTGCTCTCAGGCATCAAAAGAAAGGAAGAAAAAATCCGGGCAGTCTGCCAAGTATCACAACATTCTTTATCAGTGGAACTGTTAAGTCAAAACATTGTAAAAATGTGTCTTTTACATCAAAGGAATATGTATCTGTATGTAAATTAGGAAAGTTTAACGACTTAAACACTAAGAGCCGGTTCACACAGAGGCGGCACGACTTTGGGGGCGACTCGTGCAGGCGATCTCAAGACGACTTGAGAGGCGATTTGCAAAATGACTTCTGTATAGAAGTCAATGCAAGTCGCCCCGAGTCGCCCCCAAAGTAGTACAGGAACCTTTTTCTAAGTCTGAGCGACCTGAGTCACTCCTATTAGAACGGTTCCATAGCACAGCCCGGGACGTGACTCCTCAGGCGACCGAGTCGCCTGAGGAGTCGCCCCTATGTGAACCGGGCCTAAGGCTCCTTTCACACTTATACGACTTGTCCCACGATTTGTGATGGCAAAGTCGCATGACAAGTCGTTTCCCATGATTTCCAATGACAACCATTCATATTAGTACGACTTCAAGTCGTTCCGACTTCAAAGTAGTCCCTGCACTACTTTGGTCCGATTTTGATGCCACTTACACAGGCATTCCCTGAAATTGCGTTCGCGGATCGCGGCAAAGTCACGGCCGCGAAATCGCGGTAAAATCGCAACTTTGAAGTCGCAGTAGTGTGAAAGGGACCTAAACTTTTTTTTACATTTTGTCGTTTTTCAAGTTAAAATAATTGTTGTTTGCTAGAAAATTACTTAGAACCCCCAAACATATATATATATATATATATATATATATATATATATATTTTTTTTTAGTAGAGAACCTAGAGAATAAAATGGTGGTTGTTTAATATATTAATAAGTTATGTACTGTATTTGCGCAGCGGTCTTTCAAATGCAATTTTTTGGGAAAAAATTACTTTAATTAAAAAAAAAAAAAAAAAAAAGTTACCAGTAAAGTTAGCCCAAGTTTTTTTTTTTGTATAATGTGAAAGATTTTAGGCCGCGAGAATCGTGATCTTTAGTCTAAGCAAAACAATTGTGATTCTCATTTTGGCCAGAATCCTGCAGCTCTAATATATATATATATATATATATATATATATATATATATATATATATATATATATATATATATATACGTATCTCACAAAGTGATTACACCCCTCACATTTTTGTAAATATTTTCTTTTCATGTGACAACACTGAAGAAATGACACTTTGCTACAATGTAGTGAGTGTACAGCTTGTATAATGATGTAAATTTGCTGTCCCCTCAAAATAACTCAACACACAGCCATTAATGTCTAAACCGCTGGCAACAAAAGTGAGTACACGCCTAAGTGAAAATGTCCAAATTGGGTCCAATTAGCCATTTTCCCTCCCCGGTGTCATGTGACTCGTTAGTGTTACAAGGTCTCAGGTGTGAATGGGGAGCAGGTGTGTTAAATTTGGTGTTATCGCTCTCACTCTCTCATACTGGTCACTGGATGTATTACAAGCAGCGGGAGGGGACGTCCTTCCACCCCCGCTCTATTCACCTGGGTCTTCCATAACACCGGGAGACCCAAACCACCAGCCAGGGTCACGTCCGCCAGAGACCCGAACAAAGCCGGATTCGGTGCTGTGTGACTAGACTGGCGTTTAACATGGGAGTCTATGGAAGGGGTGCCCGGCTTTGAAAAATCGGTGCTTCCCGGCCGTAGGTCCCCTGGACAACAAACTTTGCGTAGAGAAAGAGTGGGGTTACATGTGTGCCAGGTTTGGGGTCCAGGGGACCTACGGCTGGTCAGGATCAGGCGCACAAAGTTGGACACAGACTCTTGTATAAGCCGAGGGGGGCATTTTCAGCACAAAAAAATGTGCTGAAAAACTCGGCTTATACTCGAGTATATACGGTACCTCCTCTGTGCAGTTGGTTTTGCACAGAGCTGCCCAGATCCTCCTCTTCTTGGGTCCCTGTTTGGCTCTCCTTGCCCCTCCCTCCTTCCGGGTGCCCCCAGAGAAATCGGCTTGCTCTGGGGGCACCCAAGCAGGCGTGCTCCTGAGCTACGACTGTGTCTATTTAAAAATGGAGCCACGGTTTGGCCCCACCCCCTCCGTCTCCTGATTGGCTCACTGGTTGTGATTGACAGCAATGGAAGCGGCTGCTGCCAAAAGCCAACCAGGAGTGCGAGTCCCCAGAGAGGTAAGGCTCTGCTGGACATCGCTGGATCGAGAGGGGGCTCAGGTAAGTATTAGGGTGGGGGCGGCTGCTGCATGCATGCACCTTCTGCCTTTACCTCCGCTTTAACCACTTCAGCTCAGGAAGGTTTTACCCTCTTTATAACCAGAGTAATTTTTACTATTTAGCACTGCGCTAATTTAACTGGCAGTTGCGCACGGTCATGCAGCACTGTACACAATTTAAATATATATCATTTTTTTCACACAAATCAAGCTTTCTTTTGGTGGTATTTAATCACTTCTGTGGTTTTTTTTGTGTTTTTTTTATTATATAAATTAAAAAAATACAAATTTTTCTTAAAAATAAATAAATTTTTCTTAGTCACTGTTAATTTTGCAAATAAATAATTTTTTCTTCATAAATTTAGGGCAGAATGTATTCTGCTACATTTCCTTGGTGGAAACAACCCAAATCGGTGGATATTATTTAGTCTGTAGGAAAGTTAGAGAGTCCACAAACTATGGTACATACACCCATCGGCCACTTTATTAGGTACACCTGTTCAATTGCTTGGTAACACAAATTGCTAATCGGCCAATCACATGGCAGCAACTCAATTCATTTAGGCATCTAGACGTGGTGAAGACGACTTGCTGAAGTTCAAATGGAGCATCAGAATGGGGAAGAAAGGGGATATACGTGACTTTGAACGCGGCATGGTTGTTGGTGCCAGACGGGTTGGTCTGAGTATTTCTGGGATTTTCACACACAACCATCTCTCGGGGTTTACAGAGTATGGTGGGGGAAAAAGAGAAAATATCCAGAGAGCGGCAGTTGTGTGGAGGAAAATGCCTTGTTGATGTCAGAGGAGAATGGGCAGACTGGTTCCAGATGATAGAAAGGCAACAGTAACTCAAATAACTACTTGTTACACCCAAGGCATGCAGAATACCATCTCTGAACGCACAACACATCAAACCTTGAAGCAGATAGGCTACAGCAGCAGAAGACCACACAGAGTGCCACTCCTGTCAGCTAAGAACAGGAAACTGAGGCTACAATTCTCACAGATCACCAAAATTGGACAATAGAAGATTGGAAAAACGTTGCCGGGTCTGATGAGTCTGGATTTCAGCTGCGACATTCAGATGGTGGGGTCAGAATTTGGCGCATGGATCCATCCTGCCTTGTCTCACCGGTTCAGGCTGGTGGTGGGGGTGTAATGGTGTGGGGGGGGATATTTTCTTGGCACACTTTGGGCCCCTTTGTACCAACTGAGCATTGTATATACACCACGGCCTACCTGAGTATTGTTGCTGACCATGTCCATCCCTTTATGACTACAGTGTCCCCATCTTCTGATGTCTCCTTCCAGCAGGATAATGCACCATGTCCAATCATCTCACCACTGGACAATGAGGTCCCTGTCCTCCAATGGCCTCCACACTCACCACATCTCATCCAATAGAGGACCTTTGAAAATTCCCAAATTGTTTCACCTGCTGTTGGCCTAATTGACAGACACATATAAACCAGTACATTCAGTGACTAGGCACGCTCCCTGAGAACGTGTCAAACGAAACGGACATAGAGGCGTCGCCTGGTCACGTACCGAGGACACTTCCGGTTCCTTTTGGCTCACTGAGCTGCAGGGTGGAACGCACGCCAGCGCACACGAGTCGGGACCTTCTCCACCAATTTGATACTATGCCATCCAGCCTCAGTGCCGGGGCCTTGGACACTCCTAAAGTAAGCAGCCATTTGGCTTTTTTATTTGAACATTTTTAAGTATAATAAACAGGATTACACTATTTCGGACCTTATCTCCTTATTTGCATATGCCGTCCTGAGTCTCCATGGGCTAAGAGGTTGTTGTTCCATTACCTGCTTATTCATCTGATAATAGCAAAGTCTAACTTGCTAAGAAGCGCATTTGACCACTTTTTTTCATTAAAAGGGTCAACTACCGTATTTTTCGCACCATAAGACACACCTATGTCTTAGAGGAGGAAAAAAAAATATATAAACCAAATGGTGGACTAAAATATTTAATAAAATATAACCAACTAATATTTCTACACTGACAACCAATGTAAGGGGGCACCCTAAACTGATCCCCAATGTCACTGGGACATTTACACCGACCCCAACACAACAGGAGCATTTTCATCAACCACCAATGTAATTGAGACATTTACAGTGACTAGCCATGTAACAGGTGTATTTACAGTAACCATCTCTCTACTAATCACTGCGTTCTTATCTCCCATCAGTACAACTCTGCTCCTCTAACTCATCATCTGCTAACCTCTGTCCCCCAAACCCCTACTCTGCTAACCTCTCAATCCAACCCTTCCTTCCCATTCAACTCTGCACCTCTGTACACCACCTCTGCGCACTTCTGACTGCACACCTCCTCTGCTCACCTCTGCACCTCAAGCCCCCCTTTTTGATTACCTCTACATGTCCCCTATGATCACCTGTATGCTCTCTAGGTGGGCGGCGTGCAGAGGATGGGGCGTGATTTGCATATGAATCACAGCGGACGGTACCATTTGCATAACAATGCACGCACGATTTACATATGAATGCCGGTGTTAATTTAAGAACAATGCCTTTTGTTTCTCTCCCAAAGGCAGGGAAGTAACAGGATTTAGCTGGGGCAGAGAGATGCATAGGGCATTGTTCTGTCACTGAAACGATCCCCCTGTTAGTGGCTCTGCTGGTCAGTATTCGCTCCATAAGACGCACAGACATTTCCCCCTGTTTTTTTGGGGGGGGACAAGTGCCTCTTATGGAGCGAAAAATACGGTACTTGTGGTAAGCTGCCATCTTTTGAGCACTTTTGTGGGTGTCCATATTATGCCGCGTACACAACGACCGTTTTTAATGTCATTGAAAAAAACTGCATTTTTCTCGACGTGATTCTTCTCAAGCCTGCCTTGCCTACACACTATCATGGAAAAAAATGTTCGAGTAAAGCGCAGTGACGTACAACGGCACGATAAAGGGGAAGTTCCATTCGGATGGCGCCACCCTTGATGTTAGTAAAGTTTGTTGAGAGACGATTCGCGCTTTTCAACCTCGTGCTCTTCAGTCCGTTACAGCGTGACAAATGTGCTATCTCCATTATGAACGCTAGTTTTACCAGAACGAGCGCTCCCGTCTCATACTTGATTCTGAGCATGCGCATTTTTTTTTTTTTCACGTCGTTAAAGCCTACACAATGCCGTTTTTCATGACGAGAAAAACGACGAGAAAAATTAGAGCATGTTCCAATTTTTTCTTGCCCATTTTTCACGTCGTGAAAAATGCTCGGAAGCCCACACACGATCATTTTTAATGACCATTTAAAAAAATTGAATTTTTCTCGTCTTTAAAAACGGTTGTGTGTACGCGGAATTAGAGTCAGTGAAGGTGGATCACTAACAGCTTTTACTACTGGATATCATTTCACTGGATGTTCGTTGCGATTGCTGTGGTCTTTTTAGCACACTTCAGTTGCATGGACTTTTACTAGCAGCACATGAACTTATTCAATTTATGTCATTGTGATTATGTGTGGATTATTATTAATTTATATAGATATTTTTTTCACTAGGTTTTATTAGGTAGGCTGGTGTATCACTTGCTATTTATTTATTTTTGTTCACATATTATAGGTAATATTAGTATCTATTAACTACTAGCGCACTCACTCGTTTTTGAATTCATCTTTGGGATATGGTGGTACGGAGATTTTCAGAGCTCCAGGTTGTTGCCCCTGCTGGTGGGAGGAGCCGGCAGGGTGCTGTACATGGTTTCCTGAAAACATCACTGCACCCTGTTCCTCCTTTAGAGTCTTCAGCCCTGATGCAAGCAGTGGGAGGAGTTATGCAAATGTTGGTGGGTGGGTCTCAGACTGAAGAGGTGGGTGCTCCTAGACAAGGCTGTATTTGCATTTGAATTGCCTTGGGTAACGCCCCCACATGTGAGGCTAAGCCTGTAGGATTAGAGGAACTGAAAGCAGAGTTCCACCCAAAAATGGAACTTCCGCTTTTCAGAACCCCCCCCCTCCGGTGTCACATTTGGCATCTTTCATGGGGGGGAGGGGAGTGCAGATACCTGTCGTTAAGACAGGTATTTGCACCCACTTCCGGGAATACACTCCTGCGGGAGACACACCCCTACCCGCACTCCCCCGCTGTCTTCTGGGAAACGCACTGTTCCCAGGAGAGAGCGGGGACCAGTGACGGCGCATGCGCAATAGGGAAACGAGCAGTGAAGCCGCAAGGCTTCACTTCTTGATTCCCTCACCGAGAATGGGGGCGGCAGCATCCGAGGCCCGAACGGCTGCTCGACCTTGTCTGCCGACATCGCGGGCGTGCTGGATAGGCAAGTGTCCATTTTTTTAAAGTCAGCAGCTGCCAGTATTTGTAGCTGCTGGCTTTTAAAAAAAAATAATTAAAATTGGCGGAACCAAAGAAATTAAAGGGGTGGGGCCAGGGACAGTCAGGCTGGGAAGGAAAGAGAAAATGAGGCGGGCGCTCTATCTTGTAATGCACATGGTAAGAAGCTCACAGTGTGAAATCGGAGGAAGCCATTTCAGTAGGAGAGGAGCCGCTACAACTGTGCAAGACTGAAGGGGGGGCCGTAGGACAGATTTACCCCTTAATAGGGAGGAACCCCAAAAAGATTTTGAAGCCTCTTTGCATTCAGGGAGGAATCTGTAGCGCCAATACAAGCACAGCCTTGACGGGAAGCTGCCATGTATTATCAGTGTAAACGGATTTGGAGTTATTCCTGCACCATCCGACACTTCAGGAAGTGTCCATTTATTTATTTTTCTGGATGAATTTTGGGGCCGATTTTAGTTGTTTGGGACTTTCTGTTGTGGGCGTTTCTCTGCAGCTAATACTGTAGGTTCGGTGGTAGTGAGGGCAGAGAGTGTGCTGGGACAGATGCCCATACATCAGGTGGTGGGGTGACCCATAGGAGGGGGTCACTGATACTTCCTCTCCAGGCTGGAGAGAAGAACATTTCCTGGAGGAGATGATGTTGGCTCTTATATGACTTATATCAGCTCTTCTCTGACACCCAATGAAGCAGAGCGGCATGAACTGAAGAGATGTGTCTTTGTTGCAGGGCTGAGGCTGTTATCTCTCATCATACCCAACTTCCTTTCTGTGGTTTTCTTTATTGTGGAGCTATGAGCAAAATAAAACAAAAAGACAAATATGTTGCAGTCTGTCCGCAGCATCAGCAAAACCAGTTTGTTTTTCTGAGTATCCCCGCCCCCCTCTCACCCTCCGTCATGCCTCCAATGTCTGCCTGTTTCCCAGTGCCTCTTCTGTGCCTAACACCCCCCGCCCTTCCGTGCCTCCTGTGCGCCCTTTGTCTGCACGCATGCGGGCTCTTGCACCTTTTGTCTGCCTGCATGCCCGGTGCGCCCTTTGCCCACGTGCCCGGTGCGCCCTTTGCCCACGTGCCCGGTGCGCCCTTTGCCCACGTGGCTCGTGAGCCTTTTGTCTGCCCGTGCACCTTTGCCCGCGTGCCCTGCCTTTGCCTGCGTGCCCTGTGCGCCCTTTGCCTGCCTGCATGCCCTGTGCGCCCTTTGCCTGCATGCCCTTTGCCTGCCTGCCCGCGTTCCCGGTGCGCCCTTTGCCCGCGTTCCCGGTGCGCCCTTTGCCCGCGTTCCCGGTGCGCCCTTTGCCCGCGTTCCCGGTGCGCCCTTTGCCTGCGTGCCCGGTGTGCCCTTTGCCCACGTGCCCTGCGCTCTCCACACATGCCCCTGTACAAACCGTACTTCCAAGCACACCAGTTTGTGCCTCCATGACTCCGGTCTCTCCAAGCAGTCATAAGCCGGCGATAGATGGTTCTAATCTCGGCCGGTTCCGCAGGAAACAGCTGAGATTCGATCCATCGATCTGCAGTCTGATTTGTACCCAAGTCCGGCATATCGGACTTTTAGCATGCAATTGCCAGTGACTATAGCCGCCAACAGTGATCACCATGTTCTCCCAGCCCCCCCCCTCCCCCGCAGAGAACGTTATAGCTCTGTGGGTGAAGGCCGGTGTTGTTGCGGGAATCAAGCAATTGTCTTTCCTGCACCCTGCAGTTGCTTGGCCTGCTATGCTCCTCCATCAGTGCTCTCTGCTGCCTCTGCACCTTCAGGAACACTTCTGCAGTCACCCGGAGACTATCCTTCCCTTGGAGGATACACACCATGACACAGGTGCAGGAACACCCGCTTCTCCAGACTGACAAGAGCCCGCCCATTGCTTGCATCAGGACTGAGGGCTCTTGGGAGGCATACTGAGGCAGGGTGCTGGTTTCAGAAAACTATGTGCAGCCCCCTGCTGGCCCCTCCCACCAGCCATGATCTGCCTCCCTTACATAGATGGGTACATGTAATCTTATATTTTGCCCTCGCCCCCCCCCCCCCCCCATTAACATGCGGACAACATAAATAAAAAAAATAAAAAACACTTCAATTTTTATACCTAATTTTAGACCCAGCAATGTCATCACTGGGTCTAAAATGAGGTATAAAAATTGAAGTGTTTGGTTTTTTTTTTTTTTTTTTATGTTGTCCGCATGTTAATGGGGGGGGGGGGGGGCAAAATATAAGATTAAATTTCAGCTTTGAATTTCCTTTTAAAACACAGCCAGTGTACAGTCCTATAGTGAGCAATCCTTCTCATAGGATGACACATGTATTCCTGCCAGCCTCGGGCATGGTGGGGATTTCCAGACAGTTCATATAAAATACTATCGGAAAACTGCTTCTCCATCACATCTTATTAAGCTGGTACAGGAGTCTGCGGGAATAAAGGGGGTCCCTTCACCCAAAACTGATACTATACCGCCGGCTTTCCAGAAAAACGGACCTGCCAAAAAAATAAATCCTTTGTTATAAATATGCCCCAATGGTGTGTGTGTGTGGGGGGGGGGGGGGCAAGAGATAAAATAATTTCTAATATGTTATGTGGTGACAACTGTCTCCCAATTGTCTTTCTGTGTTGTCACCTGATCACATGCTCCGCTAGTGGGTGGAGATCACAGCTTTGCACAGGTGTCGCTATTGGGATTCCAATTCAGAGTAATGATGTGGAGAGAGTCAATGCAGCCCAGTAGTGACTGAAAGAGGCCGGAAGAGATCAGGAGCACTGAGACTGGATTGGGGGGGGTTACAATTATATAAAAGGGGAACACGGTATTAGAAATAATAACATGGCAAATATTTGTGATACAAAGTTAACAGGGAAAGACAAATGTCATCCATTTGCCAAATTGAACTGACAATTGTGATAAAATGTTCCCCACAAGTAGAGCTTTCTTTTGGTGGTATTTGATCACCTCCTGAGGTTTTTTATTTTTTTACGCTATAAACAAAAAAAAAACACGTAAATTTTGAAAAAATAAATAAAACATTTCTTACGTTCGGCTATAAAACGTATCCAATAAATAAATGTAGCAAATCAAATGTATTAATAGATTTAGGCCAATATGTATTTGCTACATGTTTTTGGTAAAATAAAAGGCCAATAATCGTACATTGATTGGTTTGTGCAAAAGTTATCGTGTCTACAAACTATGGGATATTTTTTTTTTTTAATGTCTATTTTTTTTATTGTTATGTTTTCTTGCTAGTAATGGCGGCGATCAGCGACTTACAGCGGGACTGTGATATTGCAGGGGACAAATCAGACACTGACACTTTGTGGGAACCAGTGACACTAATACAGTGATCCGCTAGCAGAAGGGTTTGGGACTTTAAATGAGTCAGATGATCAATAATCAAATACAAAGTTTAATTTGCTCAAATAAAAACGTTTAAACACATTACAAAAATGCAAAAATGTTACAAGCAATTTCATATATATACATGGCATGAGTACTAAACGTGTGCATACATGCATCAGCATAAAAAACATTCCATCCCAATAACCTATCCTTGTTATGGTAGATACAATGACAATGGGTATGCTTGCATCTTGTTTAACATTGTTGGTGTATGATACTTTTGACATTAGCGTATCATACTGGGGTGATGGGTGGTAGTCATGTGTTTTCATCCTAGATAGCTCGACGCATTTCGTGGTTCAAACCACTCATCAGGAGCGGGTGCCTTAGTATGTCTAAAAAGAACATAATGGTAGGTCAGGTATATGGCATACAAAAATGTGCGGCATGATGGAATGGAGACCGCTGGATTGGTCTGTCACGGGAACTGAGGTGGCAAAAGAGATGCACGAAGCGAACACGCACACAAAGTCCCCTAAGAAAAAAAGGGGTCTCCATAAGTATCAATTAGTAGTAATAAACTATCTTTTTGGTGCAGATAGATATTGGGGAGTATAAATGGTGAAAAATGGTGAATACACCATTGTACCCAAGGGAGTAAAAGAAATGGTTACAGGGAGTGTGGGAATTGTGAAAATGAATCCAGGCTGAAATGTGGAACACAAACACCCAGGCAGTGAAGGAACAAAAGATGAGAGACCAAAGAAACCACATGGTGAATTACCTTGGCCTTAGTAACATGATAACATCCGTGTGTGCGATGCAAGTGAGGATCAAAAAAGGCAGTGAGGGGTATATGTGCGCGTGCACGGCGTGCGTGCACATGGGTGGCCACCTGAGTCACGCTGGCATGATGATGGGGGGGGGGGAGCCTGCAAGTGGGCGGCGGCCGCCGCCGCCCGCGAGTGCCGCCCAAGACTCCCCATGTGATCAGCCAGAGGATGGAAAACACGCCCAACCCACGGCACCAATGAATGACGTCACAGGTGATGCATGGCCAGCCCGTCCGATCCCCCAGACCAGTGATGGCGAGCCTTGGCACCCCAGATGTTTTGGAACTACATTTCCCATGATGCTCATGCACTCTACAGTGTAGTTGAGCATCATGGGAAATGTAGTTCCAAAACATCCGGGGTGCCAAGGTTCGCCATCACTGCCCCAGACCCACCCGCCGTGGCGAGGGGGAGGGGCGCCAGCGTGCATCGCAGCTCCTGGATCAGACTGTTTGAGTGGCCCATGAGACAAAGGCACGCCAGGGAGTGGAAATTGCTTGTCATAGGGGATAAAAAAACTGTAATACCTGTAGCCCCAAGGTAATTCTCTTGGTATTTACCATGTGGTTTCTATGGAGACCCCTTTTTTTTTCTTAGGGGACTTTGTGTGTGTGTGTTCGCTTTGTGCATCTGTTTTGCCACCTCAGTTCCCGTGACAGACCAATCCAGCGGTCTCCATTCCATCATGCCGCACATTCTTGTATGCCATATACCTGACCTACCATTATGTTCTTTTTAGACATACTAAGGCATCCCCTCCTGATGAGTGGTTTGAGCCACGAAACACGTCAAGCTATCTAGGATGCAAACACATGACTACCACCCATCACCCCAGTATGATACGCTAATGTCAAAAGTATCATAGACCAACAATGTTAAACAAGATGCAAGCATACCCATTGTCATTGTATCTACCATAACAAGATGGGTTATTGGGATGGAATGTTTTTTATGCTGATGCATGTATGCACACGTTTAGTACTCATGCCATGTATATATATGAAATTGCTTCTATCTTTTTTGCATTCATGTATTGTGTTAGACGTTTTTATTTGAATAAATCAAACTTTGTTTTCGATTATTGATCACCTGCCTCATTTAAAGTCGGCAAGTGGCAGCCCCGGAAGAATTGGCTGCCCAATGACCCGGCCATTTTTTGCGATTCGGCACTGCGTCGCTGTAACTGACAATTGCGCGGTCGTGCGATGTTGTACCCAAACAAAATTGACGTCCTTTTTTCCCACAAATAGTGCTTTCTTTTGGTGGTATTTGATCATCTCTGCGATATTTTTTTTTTTTTTTATTGTTTTTGCATTATAAACAAAGAGCGACAATTTTCAAAAAAAAAAACACCATTTTGTACTTTTTGCTATAATAAATATCCCAATTTTTTTTAAAGAAAGTGATTTTTTTTCTCAGTTTAGGCCAATATGTATAATTCTACATATTTTTGGTAATAAAAATCGCAATAAGCGTATATTTGGTTTGCGCAAAAGTTATAGCGTCTACAAAATAGGGGATAGATTTATGGCATATTTATTATTGTTTATTTTTTTTTTTTACTAGTAATGGCGGCGATCAGCGATTTTATTGGGATTGCGGCGGACACAACGGACACTTTTGACACATTTTTGGGACCATTGGCACTTATACAGCCAATCAGTGCTATAAAAATGCACTGATTACTGTAAAAATGTCACTGGCAGGGAAGAGGTTAACACTAGGGGGCGATCAAGGGGTTAATTGTGTTCCCTCGTGTGTGTTCTGACTGAAGGGGATGGGACTGACCTAGAGGAAATTACAGATTGTGGTTCCTAGCTGTTATGAACTCACGTTCTATCTTTCCTCAGCTCACAGAACAGGGATGTGTGTGTGTGTGTGTGTGTGTGTGTTTACACACACGTCCCTGTTCTGCCTCTCGTGCTCTGAGATCGCTCGCGGCCGTCGGTCAATGCGACCGCCGGTCACGAGACTTGGCGGCGCCGTTCACTTAAAGCGACCGACGTACAGCTACGGCGGATTCGCCCAGAGGAGCCAACCTGCCGCAGTATAAGAAAAAATACACAAAAGAAAATGCAGGTAAAAGTCCAGAAAAATCCCAAGTTTTTTTTTTAGTGCTTACTGGCAGCATTTTTTTTCTTTCCATCACTGATTTTTTATTTTATTTTTTAAGAACCTGCAACATGCCTTTGAACTTGCTAGAAAATGTGACTACTCCAGGAAGAGTGTGTTCCCTAGCACAGCTACCCTCCCTCCCCTCTCCTCTTGGAGTGTCTGAATACTGCTTGTGCTGGCCCAGCTCCTCCTCTCTACATAGCCCTTTATGTAGCTTCAGGGGGAGAACTAAAGGATAATTGCTACAGAGCTTCACTTGAGTGACGGCTTTGAGTCTGCTGGGGCTTCTGAGATCACTTTCAAGATGACGGCTGACAGCAGTAGAATCAGGGCTTTTGGATGTCTACATAAAGGAGGATTTTACAGTAATAACCTAATAATGTGCCTGACAAAGACTAACCCCTGTGGGTTTAATGACACTTTAAAACTGGGTGAGGAACAGCCAAACTCTGCTACTAAGGTGAGGTTGTAGAAGACCGTTTCAGGTCACAGGTCCTACACCATGGCAAGACTGGGCACAGCAAGACACAAGTTGTTTTGGTTCTCCGAGATGTACCGTATATACTCGAGTATAAGCCAACCCAAATATAAGCCGAGGCACCTAATTTTACCACAAAAAAATGGAAAAACTTATTGACTCAAGTATAAGCCTAGGGTGTCCATCTGCATGTCTCACTGTGCCTCACTTTGCCTCACTGTGTCCATGCCTCACTGTGTCCATGCCTAGACTGATGTTTAACATGGGAGTCTATGGAAGGGGTGCCTGGCTTTGAAAAATCAGTGCACCCCAGCCATAGGTCCCCCCAGACAACAAACTTTGCACACTTGTAGAGGAGAAATGGGGCTACATGTGTGCCAAGTTTCGGGTCCAGACCTACGACCGGCCGGTACCAGGTCCCCAAAATCACCAGAGAAATTACCATTTAACATGGGAGTCTATGGAAGGGGTGCCCGGCTTTAAAAAATCGGTACTCCCTGGCCGTAGGTCCCCCAGACAACAAACTTTGCAAACTTGTAGAGGAAGAGCTATATGTGTGCCAAGTTTGGGGTCCAAAGGACCTACGGCCGGCCGGTACCGGGTCCCCAAAGTCTGGGAGATCAGGCCCAAAAAGGTGACTCGAGTATAAGCCGAGGGGGGCATTTTCAGCACAAAAATATGTGCTGAAAAACTCGGCTTATACTCGAGTATACACGGTAAATAGAACAACCTACCTGCTGAGTTCCTTCAACAACTGTGTGCAAGTCTATGGAAGGAATAGATGATTGATGGACAGCCGCACTCCATGAATAAGCACTAGGTTGTAGTGCGAAACATGTCAGCTGTTGTCCCGGTTTTGCAGTGATTTGTAGTGCATCTCATCCAATTTTACAATAAAGGTAACCATCAAGGTTTTTTGGAGTGCGGCTGTCCATCAATCATCTATTCCTTCCATTTGCTACGTGCATTGCCAGCACCCACGGTCTTCCTGAGAATACATTGATTGCTGAGCACATTCACCTGGAGCGGTAACTTTCTTTTCTTGTGTGCAAGTCTACCTAGAAGAAGGCAAAGGGGTGGTCACCCCAAATATTGTTGGATTTCTCTTCTCTTCATTTACTTTCTTTCCATTTTGTTAATTGATCAAAATAAGAGATTAACATGAATGAAGCATTCTTCATTTACAGCATTAGCATCACACCTGCCTAAGGCCCCTTTCACACTGAGGGCGGTTTGCAGGCGCTATTGTGCTAAAAATAGCACCTGCAAACCGTCCCTAAACAGCGGCTGCTGTTTCTCCAGTGTGAAAGCCCGAGGGCTTTCACACTGGAGCGGTGCGCTAACAGTACGGTAAAAAAAGTCCTGCTAGTCGCATCTTTGGAGCGGTATGAGGAGCGGTGTGTTTACCGCTCCTTCCCATTGAAAGCAAAGGGAAACCGCAGTAATACCGCCGGCAATGTGCCTCTGCAAAGGCGCATTGCCGGCGGTATTAACCCTTTTTCGTCCGCTAGCGGGGGTTAAAACCGCACCACTAGCGGCCGAATACCTCCGCAATTCCGACGGTATAGCGCCGCTAAAAATAGCGGCGCTATACCGCCACCGCCCCAGTGTGAAACCAGCCATAGACTTTTGCCCAGTAGCGTATATTCCATCAGGTCAGACTGTAATCTGAGACTCCACGGAATATTATTGTGTCTTGTTTATATCGGAACCTCCTCGGTGCTCGGCTTTCGCCTGCAGCTCCTCATTTGTATTGTAACAAAACCGGTTGTGTCACTTTTTTTTTTTTTTATTACTTGTTCTGTTATTTACACGGTGACAATAATTCTCCCCGTATAACGCCCTCTTCATTCAGCTGCAGTTTTTTTTCTATTTGTCCTCCTGAACCTCGAAGTCGTCTTTGTAGGAAATCTCTGAATAGTTGTGACTCATTCTTTCCAGGCCGTTCTTTGTTCTGAGTTATCACTAGTTGTGTATTTTTTTTAATTTTTATTATTCCTTTTATAAATAGCATCTTGTATTCCTCTTTACTTAACCCTTTCACTCCTAGAGCTGTTTAATTTTTTTTTTTTTTTTTAACATGTTTAAAAATAAAATAAAAATAGTTTTAGGCCTGTAGATTAATTCAAAGGCCTCTTTCTCACTGGGGCGGTTTGCAGGCGCTATTTTGCGAAAAATAGCGCCTGCAAACCGACCCTAAACAGCGGCTGCTGTTTCTCCAGTGTGAAAGCCCGAGGGCTTTTACACTGGAGCGGTGCGCTAGCAGGATGGTAAAAAAAAGTCCTTCTAGCCGCATCTTTGGAGCGGTGAGAGGAGCGGTGTGTTTACCGCTCCTCCACTGCTCCTTCCTTTGAAAGCAATGGGAAACCGCGGTGATACCGCCGGCAATGCGCCTCTGCAGAGGCGCATTGCCGGCGGTATTAACCCTTTTTCGGCCGCTAGCGGGGGTTAAAACCGCACCGCCGAATACCTCTGCAATTCTGACGGTATAGCGCCGCTAAAAATAGCGGCGCTATACCGCCACCGCACCCACCGCCCAGTGTGAAACCAGCCAAACTCCCAAACGAAAGCTGAAAGCAGAGCAAATAAATTGCAGAAGTTCCACATTTTTAAGTTACATGATATCCATGCAACAGTTTGAGCGCAAATTTTCAATAAAAAAAAAAAAAATTGTTAAATTTAAGATAAGATTAACAATATATTACCTAATTTTATGGTAAAATGTGAGAGTTGAGGTTGCACCAAGTAAATATATACCAAACATATCAAGCCTTACAATTGCGTGAAACGATGATGAACTTCCGTACCCACATTTTTTATTTTTTTTACGTGGGGGAAGGGGGTTAATATAATTTCCATTTCTTACACTTTTATGCTCCTTGCATATAACTTTCATTTTGTACACTTTTTTTTGCTTGAATAAAACTTTCTCTCTTATACTTTTTTTGCTTGCATATAACTAAAATTATGGCTGAGTGTGGATGGCGGAATGGCTGAGTGTCAGGCCTGGACTGGCCATAGGGCATATCGGGCAAATGCCCGGTGGGCCGCCAGTGGCCAGCGACGGCCCGCATGTTACGTCTTCACCATCATCTCCAATGTCTCCGGAGGCAGCCGGAGTTGGTGGGCGGAGCTGGGGGTGTGGCTTCCCCCTCCACTCCTCCCACAGACTGTTCACTCTGGCTTATCCCACAGCTGAAGGAGAAAGAAACGAGGACACAGCAGCCAGAGTGTCTTCATCTCCAGGCAATGCTGTAAGTTACTGCACTGCTGCATGTCACTACATAGAGTCCTAACCTGGCACTATGCCACAGCAACCTGCCCTATGCCACCCCAACCTGCCCTATGCCACAGCAACCTGCCCTATGCCACCGCAACCTGCCCTATGCCACCGCAACCTGCCCTATGCCACCGCAACCTGCCCTATGCCACCGCAACCTGCCCTATGCCACCGCAAACTGCCCTATACCACCCCAACCTGCCCTATGCCACCGCAAACTGCTCTATACCACCCCAACCTGCCCTATGCCACCGCAAACTGCGCTATGCCACCCCAACCTGCCCTATGCCACCGCAACCTGCTCTATGCCACCACACCCTGCCCAGCTGTCAGCGGCCATTTACCGTGATGCCCGGCGGTCATGGATAGTCCGCGCATGATTCTGTGAGGACATCAATGTACGCCCTCCCAGAGTTATCGAGCCGCACTGTAGCCGTCATTCGGCTATAGTGCAGTCGGCAAGCGGTTAAACTTCTTAACAGACCTCTGATATCTCCCATTTGAGACAGGGAAAGGAACTAGGGACACAGATTCCCCAGTCCCTTTCTCAGCAGCCTCAGTTGCACTGATAATGAATGGAGAGAAGACAGCGGCTTCTTTTCATTCATTAACTGAGACCTCGTAATCACAGGAGGTTACAATGTTTCAGTTATGTGAATGGACAGAGTCAGTGATCACTGATTCTGTCCATTCAGAAAACGAAGGAGCCGGGTTTACCGGCTCCTACCTCCGCTCTCCATCCTGAGATACCGAGGGGGACACGGAGAAGAGAGGGAGACACGGAGCAGCATGGAGGGGGAGAAGAGAGAGGGGGACAGCAGCATGGAGGGGGACACGGAGCAGCATGGAGGGGGACACGGAGAAGAGAGGGGGACAGATGCACGGAGCAGCATGGAGGGGGACAGCAGCATGGAGAAGGACGGATGGGGACTGGAGGAGGATAGGGGACAGTCAGCGGTGATCATGTGTGGGAGAGAAGCACCGCGCTGAAAGCCACGGTGGGGGTGTATTGACCTGCAACTCGCAACGTGTGACGCATCGACGCCTTTCACGCATGTCGACGTATTTCCGTAGTCGACGTAATCGATTGTTGACGCGTCGTGGCAGCTCTAGTACAGGCAATACTCCCATACCAAGCCTGGGCCCCATTGGCTTAGCAGCCCTGTCAGGTAGGCTGTGTGGGGCCCCGTGATTTCTAATGGTGGCCCCATCCACTCTATTCAAAGCTAAAAACAAAAAATTGTGTGTGGGATCTAAATATATATTTTCTTTGGAAGGAAATGGACTTCTGTGGAGTTTGATTCACAGCCTGTTCTGTAGTTGCAACAGAGTCTTCATGGTGATGAAGTTGTGTGCAGTGGCGGTGTACATGAGGAATGTTCTCACTGGTGGTGTGTCGTAATGGGATTGCTGCAAGGGGTCATAAACTGAAAGGAAATGTTACTGCTGCCTTCCTGATTATAAGGTCACACGGGGTGTAATTCCTCAGAACACGGGTCACGTAGGAAGGAAAAGCCATACTGGTGGTGTTCTGATTGCCTTCCAGCTGAGTCGTCTCTTAAAACACATCCAGTTTCTTCCATGATCCTCTCCTCCTGAAGAGTTTTTTTTGAATGATTGTATTAGTTGAAATAATAACAATGAATATTTTATAATAATAATAATAATAAATAGTAGTAATACCACTTCAAATAATACAAATATTTTATATAAATACCGGTAAATATTATTTGTAGTAGTAGTAGTAGTAGTAATACTACTACCACAAACAATTATAATTATCAATAAAATATTTATTATTATTGGAAGTAGTAATACTGATCATGATGATTTAGGGGCCGTTCACACAATAGAAAGGCAGTCCGGATGCGTTCCAGATGCTTTTCTGCATGTGCGTTTTTGGTGCAGTCCAGAACAGGTTTTTTTTTATTTTTCCCCCTGTTTTTCTTAATCTTAAATAAGGACATGTGTGTTCCAGTGCATTGTTGATGCTTTTTACAGCGTTCCAGTGCAGGAAAAATGCAGCATGTTCTACTTCTACTCTGGAACGCACCGGTGTGAACTATGCCATTGGAAATCATATAACCTACTTTCCATGCGTTTTTTGATTGCGAAAAAAAAACGCACTGGACTGCATGTTGTGTGAACTGGCCCTAAAAAATAATAGTTGTTGTTGTTATTTAACCACTTCCTTACTGGGCACTTAAACCCCCTTCGTACCCAGACCAATTTTCAGCTTTCAGCGCTGACGCACTTTGAATGACAATTGCGCGGTCATACAACGCTGTACCCAAATGATATTTTTATAATTTTTTTCCCACAAATAGAGCTTTCTTTTGGTGGTATTTGATCACCTCCTGCGGTTTTTATTTTTTGCGCTATAAGCAAAAAAAGACAGAAAATTTTGAAAAAAAAATCAATATTTTTTTTTTACTTTTTTGTTATAATAATATCCCAATTTTTTTTAAAATTTGTATTTTTTTTCTCAGTTTAGGCCGATACGTATTCTTCTATTTATTTTTGGTAAAAAAAATTGCAATAAGCGTATAGTGATTGGTTTGCGAAAAAGTTATAGCGCCTACAAAATAGGGGATAGAATTATGACATTTTTATGATGATATTTTTTTTTTTTACTAGTAATGGCGGCGATCTGCGATTTTTGTCAGGCCTGCGATATATCGGACACTTTTGACACTATTTTGGGACCATTTACATTTATACAGCGAACAGTGCTATAAAAATGCACTGATTACTGTATAAATGTGACTGGCAGGGAAGGGGTTAACACTAGGGGGCGATCAAAGGGGTTAAATATGTTCCCTATTAGTGTTTCTTACTGTGTGGGAGAGGGGACTGACTGGGGGAGGTGACCGATCTGTGTCCCTATGTACAAGGGACACAGCATCGGTCTCCTCTCTCCCTGACAGGACATGGATCTCTGTGTTGACACACAGAGATCCACGTCCTGCCTCTGTAACAGCCGATCGCATGTATCTGGCGGGCATCGCGGCCGCCAGGCATGCGCATCGGCATCATGTGACGCAGCGCACACAGCGAGGGCGCGTGGCGGCATGTAAACAAACCAGGACGTCCTGGGGACATCCACCCGGCACTTGAGAGCCGCGCTGCAGCCGTCTTTCGGCTATAGCGCGGGTCTCAAGTGGTTAAAATATGTGTTGTTGTTGTTGTTATTATTGGTAGTTGTAGTGCTAGTATTAAAAGGGAAGCATGGGATTTAATTTCTTTTATTTTAATTTTTTTATTCTACTTGCCTGTGGATGCAGCATCTGTTCCCCGCCAACTCTAATGCCACGTACACACGATCTGAAAATCGGACGACAGATCGTCCTACTTTTTTCGTTTACTAGTCGCAAGCAGAAATTGAATAGGTTACTATAATAAGTCACGAAAATTCTCGTACGACAGAAAAAAAAATCGGAAGTGATGTCATGTGTTGTATTTGTGTTGTATTTTCGGACGACAACTGTACTGACTAAATGAAAATCGTACGATCTAGTATCGTACGAGGAAAATTTTCGTGCATGTCCGATAAAATAATATCGGATGAACTGTCATGATCGGCTCACGGAAGCTCTGTACTAACGATCTGATTATCGTACGATTCTTCCTCGGACGACATTTTTCCGTACGATCGTGTGTACGGGCCATAAGACTGAGAACTGAGCAATCAAACACCGCCCATCGCTCTGTTCTCACAGCTCCATGAACAGAGAGCTAGTGACTGTCAGTCACCGGCTCTCTGCTCGACTCCAGCTCACTGGAGCGCTGGGCTGTGGAAGTGGGCCGGTTTAGGCTCTTGGGGTAAGCTGGGTGACGGTCCAGGCATGTGGGCGGATACCGACCATATGGTCACGATCTTTCCCCCGAGCCTGAACCGGCACGGTGACCTCAACCGACAGCGGGCTGTCTGCTGAGAAACAGGTCACGAGAGTTCAGAAAGAACTGTGATCCTGCAGAATTACAGCCAAACAAACTTTGGCTGTACTTCTCTTTTAATACTGATGATAAAGATAAAAAATAGCAATTCTTATTTAAATAAAATATTTATTAAAATAAAATTAATAATAATTTTAGTAGTATTGTTGTTGTTATTATTGTAAGTGATATTTGTATAATAATTTGGTTTTATTGTAAGTGTTAATATTTAGTATAATAATAATTATTTAAAATATTTTTATTATTTGTGTAAAACATTATTTTAAATAAAATATTATTTTATGTATTTATTTTTCTTTTGTGTTTCTCACTGCAGGTGGCTGCAAAGTCAGAATCCAGGTGGATCCGTGGTCTGCGGAGCGCCTCTTCGAGTTCCCCGACGAAGAGAAGTGTATAGAGCTGCTGACCGAAATGCGACTCATCCAGGAAGGTAACTGACTGCAGCGTGTGCATGAAAGTCTCTCCATCTACTTCACCTGACTTTCCAGACAAATGGCTTATTACACTGATGGAGTACATATATGTAGCGATGGGCTGGGGCGTGTCCAGATCCAACCCGCCAGGAAGCCGTCCCTGCACACCGCCAATCATAGGCAGGGAGGCATTTTCTGGCTGGCAGCTGTACATGCACACGCTGCCTATGATTGGCGGTCTGCAGTGCCCACTTCCTGACGGGTTCGATCCGAAGATGCCTGAGCCCATTGCTACATATATGGGAGTTGGTTTACCTGCTTAAGAATTTGTATTTCAGTCCATCCAGTTCTGAGATCTACACAGCTGTGTTGCACAGCCCTGTCTGGCAGAGGAGGAGGCCTGATTTTTCTCTGTTGCAGTTCCTTAGTGTTTATGGGTCTTGTTCCTCCCCCAGCCTGTGATTGGACAGTGAATGGAGAAGGAGCAGAGTGATGAGCTCATCTATGTCACTCTGCTCTCCCCTCCTACCAGCATGCTTCCTGTTCACACATGAGCACTTCAGCTTTGCTGATTGGCTTCTTGTGCTGCTTCTCCTTGCCATAGCATAAGTTCTGTGCAGGGACTGCAAGAGGCCCGATCCCAAGTCATATTCTGGTACTTACACTGCTTGTATTAACCTCTTCACGCCGGCGCCTCTCAGGCCTTCAAGAGTTTTATGATGCCGGGGGTGGAGCTTAAGAGCATGTGACTGCCATGATTGGCTGTCACGGCAGTCACGTGATATGAAAACTTGAGATCGGGAGCTTTCGGTTAGGCGCCAGCAGTAACTGTCGGGAGCGTGCACATCGTGTGCTCTCGGCACAGCTGTATGGACAGCAATACACACAAATATGAGGCCCCTCAGCGCCAAGGACCAGTCGCTGAGGGGCCGCATGTTTGCATGCGGCCGATGCCAAGGGATTAAAAAAAAGATTAATGATTATAGGGCTGTATTAAAGGATACCTTTAAAAAAAAAAAAAAAACATGTCCTACTTGCCTCCTCTATGCAGTTGGTTTTGCAGAGAGTGGCCCCGATCCTCCTCTTCTGGGGTCCCTCAGTGGCGCTCCTGGCTCCTCCTCTTCTCGAGTGCCCTGTCGGAGAAGTGCTCTTCCTCTGGACTCCCGTGTCCTGCTGCTGCATCCATAGACACAGACAGCAGGAGTAAGCTACGTGCCCCCCCCACTGCTATACATCTATCCAATCAGGACCCGAGACAACAACTGAAGCTGGTGTGCTCATCCCCGGCGCAGAAGCAATCGGGCTCAGGTAAGTAAAAGGGGGGGCTATAGAATGCATTGAGGTGAAAAACCGCGAGGGGGCCCGAACTGGTGTCCGATGGCCCAAGTTCAAAAAACATGATGTCCGGTATGGGACAAGATCGATCACCTGAAAGGTGCCAAATGTGACACCGGAGGGGGGGGGGGGGGGATTCCGAAAAGCCGAAGTTCTATTTTTGGGTGGAACTCCACTTTAACACGCTCTCAGTAGAGGATTGGTAAAAGGACTGCGGGACTACTCATGTCTGACAGACGCGAGTAGAGGAGAGCCGATCGGCGGCTCTCTTGACAGGGGGGGTCTGTGCTGATTGTTTATCAGCGCAGCCCTCCCACGGATGCCCACACTGGACCACAAGGGATGCCACCAGGGCGCCCACCACACATTGATGAGCAGGTATGGCCACCAGGGATGCCACACAGTGCCCTAAAAATGCCAATCAGTGCCCACAAATGGTGTGTCAGTGCCCACTATGAATGCCTGCCAGATGTCTCCTCATCAGTGATGCTCATTAGCGCCCACCTACCAGTGCCCATCCATGCCACCTATCGGTGCCACCCATAAGTACCCATGAGTGCAGCCTATCAGTGCTGCACACCAGTGGCATCTATTGGTGCCTATCAGTGCCACCTCATCAGTGCCCGTCAGTGATAGAGAAAACGTACTTATTTACAAAATTTTATAACGGAAACAAAGAAAAAATTATTTTTTTCTAAATTTTTGGTCTTTTTTTTTATTGGTTGCGCAAAAAAATTAAACGCAGAGGTGATCAAATACCACTAAAAGAAATCTCTATTTATGGGAACAAATTGATAAAAAAATTGTGTACAATGTAGCATGATCGCGCAATTGTCATTCAAAGTGCGACAGCGCTGAAAGCGAAATATTGGCTTGGGCAGGAAGGGGCGAAAGTGCCCGGTATTGAAGTGGTTAATATAGAGTGGTGCCAAAACCTGTGTTTTTTTTTTCCTGAACTCTATTATCACTTCTTTGTTTTTTCCTACGTTCAAGAACAGGTTGTTATCCTCACACCATTCTACCATTCTTCTTACCTACTTCCTGTAGTATTCCTCATCCCCGTCCTTAAAGGGGCTGTAAAGGTTTGTTTAAAAAAAAAAAAAAGAAACGTCTTTTTTTTTTCTCAAAAGATTTTGAGAGAAAACTTTCCATACAGAATATAACAATAGTAAACAAACATGTCTTGCTTGCCTCCTCTGTGCAAGGGTTTTGCACAGAGTGGCCCCGATCCTCCTCTTTTGGGGTCCCCCCAGCGGCGTTTCTGGCACCTCACTGCATCGAGTGCCCCCTCAGAGACCTGCATTCCAGGGGGGGGGGGACACCCGAACGGGCGCGCTCAAGAGTCCTGCTGCTGCGTCCATTGACACAGAACAGCAAGACTCAGCCCCCCCCCCCCTGCTCCCGTGTCACTGGATTTGATTGACAGCAGCGGGAACCAATGGCTGTGCTGCTATCAATCTATCCAATCAGGACCCAAGACAGCAGCTTGAGCTGCTGTGCTCGTCCCCATTGTTGGAACGATCGGTTCAGGTAAGTAAAAGGGGGGGCTCTGGGGGGGTGGTGCTGCACTACGGAAGGTTTTTCACCTTAATGCATAGAATGTATTCTGGTGAAAGACCACAAGGGTTTACAACCCCTTTAATCCGACCAATTATAGAAGTGTCATCCGCCAATTTGATGATATTATTTGTTGGAAAATAAGGAACACAATTGTGCGTATATAATGAATAGAGAAGAGGACTGAAAACACAACCCTGTGGCACGCCTGTGCTAATAATGTACTGGGAGGAAACCTGTTCACCCAGTCTATCCACTGGTGGACGATTCACCAGGAAATCCCTTCTCCACAAACAAAGGGACCCAGGAAAATTAAGCTTCAACATTTTAGCAACTAATAAATCAGGAATCACAGTATTTAAAGGGGTTGTAAACCCTCAAGGGTTTTCACCATAATACATTCTATGCATTAGGGCATGAGTGCTCAACCTGTAGCCCTCCAGCTGTTGTGGAACTACAAGTCCCATCATGCCTCTGGGAGTCATGCTTGTAACTGTCAGCATTGCAATGCCTCATGGGACTTGTAGTTCTGCAACAGCTGGAGGGCCACAGGTTGAGCGCCCATGCATTAAAGGGAAAAACCTCCTGAGCACAGCAGCTCCAGCGGGTGTCCCTGGTCCTGATTGGATAGACTGATAGCAACGCAGCCATTGGCTCCCGCTGCTCTCGATCAAATCCAATGACGCGGGGAGCGGGGCCAAGTCCCGCTGTCGGTGTCAATGGACACAGCAGCAGGTCACGGGAGCGCGCACGTTTTTTTGTTTATAAAAAAAAAAAAAAAGAGCGACAATTTTTTTAAAAACACAATATTTTTAACTGTTTTTGCTATAATAAATATCCTCAAAAAACAAAAAGCAAATTTCTTCATCAGTTTAGGCCAATATATATTCTACATTTTTTTGCAAAAAAAAAATCGCAATAAGCGTATATAGATTGATTTGCGCAAAAGTTATCGCAGTCAAACTCTGCATAATGGGGGATATATTTATTGTATTTTTATTATAATTTTTTTATTTATTTATTTTTTACTGGTGGCTATCAGCGATTTTTAGCGGGATTGCAACATTGCGGTAGACAGATCGGACACTTTTGACACTTTTTTGGGACCATTGACATTTATACAGCGATCAGAGCTAAAAATAGCCACTGATTACTGTATAAATGTCACTGGCAGGGAAGGGGTTAACACTTGGGGGCGATCAAGGGGGTTAAATGTGTTCCCTGGGAGGTGTTTCTAACTGGGGGGGTAATTGACTGGAGGAGGAGAGAGATCGCTGTTCCTGATCACTAGGAACAGCAGATCTCTCTTTTTACTTCGCTGACAGGATGGGGATCTGTCTGTTTAGATTGACAAATCCCCGTTCTGGCTCTCTGAGGAGCGATCGCGGGCGGACATTGCGGATGCTGGCCACACGCATCAGCTCCGGCGCTGTGCGTGCCTCCTATACCCTTTAAAGCGGCAGCCTTACAGCTACGGCCATTCGCGCAGGGGAGCCAACCTACTGCCGTATAACGGCGGCGGTTGGTCAGCAAGTAGTAAAAAGGAAAAAAAAATATTTATTTATTTTATTTACTTATTTTTGATTTTTTGCTTTTAAAGGTAAAGAAAAGATTTGGGGTCTTTTTGACCCCAGATTTCTGCAAAAAGAGGACCGGTCATACTTAATTATTTTTTTATTTTTTTATATACCGTATATACTCAAGTATAAGCCGAGTTTTTCAGCACATTTTTTGGTGCTGAAAATGCCCCCCTCGGCTTATACTCGAGTCACCTTTTTGCGCCTGATCTCCTGGACTATGGGGACCCGGTACCAGCCGGCCGTAGGTCCCCTGGACCCCAATCTTGGCACACATGTATCCCCACTCTTCCTCTACAAGTGTGCAAAGTTTGTTGTCCGGGGGACCTACGACCGGGGAGCACCAATTTTTCAAAGCCGGGAACCCCTTCCATAGACTTACATGTTAAATGTCAGTCTAGTCATGGGCACAGTGAGACATGCAGATGGACACCCTAGGCTTATACTCGAGTCAATACGTTTTCCCAGTTTTTTGTGGTAAAATCAGGTGTCTCGGCTTATATTCGGGTCGGCTTATACTCGAGTATATACGGTAAACTTTTATTTATTTTTATCCTTATTTCTATTACAAGGGATGTTCATTTATTTATTTTTTTGATCATTTACTTTCCTTGTAATAAGAATAAAAGTGATAAAAAAAATTAAAGGGACAGTGTAAAAATGAAAAGTCAAATAAATAGGAAAAAAATAAATGTACCCCCATCCCTCTGTGCTCGTGCGCAGAAGCGAACACATATGTAGGTCGCACACGCATATATAAACGGTATTCACACCACACATGTGAGGTATCGCTGTGATCGTTGGAGCGAGAGCAATAATTCTGGCGCTAGACCTCCTCTGTAATTCTAAACAGCTAACCTGTAAAGACGTTTTTATGCGTCGCCTATGGAGATTTTTAAGTACAGTCATTTGTCGCCATTCCACAAGCATGCGCAATTTTAAAGCATGACATGTTGGGTATCTATTTACTCTGCGTAACATCATCTTTCACATTATACAAAAAAATTGGGATAAATATTGTGTTTGTTTTTTTTTTTATTCATTCATGTATATTTTTTTTTCCCAAAAAATTGCGTTTGCAAAGCCTTGCACAAATACCGTGGTCATATAAAAATGGAACGATTGCCATTTTATTCTCTAGGGTCTCTGCTAAAAAATTATATATAACGTTTGGGGGTTTTAAGTAATTTTCTAGCAAAAAAAAAAAACTGATTTAAACTTGTAAACAAAAAGTGTCAGAAATGGGTTGGTCTTCAAGTGGTTATTCTGTGTATTTTCGTCTTAGTTTCAGCTTTGAAAAAACAACTCGGGGCAAATATATAATATATACTTCCTTTGGCTGACTTGGGTCATAAAATCCTTCTTTCAGTTTGGTTGAACTATTGCCCTTGTATGGAGTTAATACACACCAGCTGGAAGCTGAAGTCAGGCTTGCTGCAGTAGGTTTGTCTGCTTTGTAGGGTAAATGAAAAATCAGACCAAGCTGTGCTATGTGGCAGAGCCGTGTAAATCCTAGGACTGGATGGACAGAAATGCAAATCCCTTTGGCAGGATAAACCTCTGTTATATGTGTTCTCTCTGTGTATTAGGCAGTTTGTCCTTGGTTGCAAACCCTGACATATAACCAGTGAAGTGACTGGCCTCACACAGAGATGGGAAAAAAAATCCTCCTGCATAAGTTGTACCTGTTTATCTGCAGTCTTCTCTTCTCTACATTCAAAGTCCAAAATTTATAAAGCTTGGCTGAGCTTTCAGAAAACTGTGTGGAAAACTGAAGTTAGGCTCAGTGGGGAGAGCTCTGAGAGCTGATTGGAGGCAAGGGACACCCCCCCCCCCCCTTCACACAGGAAGAGAGCCGAGGCTGTCAATCACAGGCTGTGTGCTGGAGCTCCCTACCCTGTCACCTTTTTTATCTCCCAGAAACAGTGGCGGCTGGTGGTTTCTTGTTGGGGTGGCAAACAACCGAAACCCTGCCCCCCCTCCCCGCGGCAACTCAAATCACCCCGCCCCCCCCCCCTGCTGTCTGCCGGTCGGTCGACCCGCACGTACTCCATCTAGGCAGCAGGCATCCGAGGAGCACAGCGGACATCCGAAGAGGAGTGGCAGGGATCGGGGTATCCGGGGAGTGGCGGGGATCGGGGTATCCGGGGAGTGGCGGGGATCGGGGCATCCGGGGAGTGGCGGGGATCGGGGCATCCGAGGAGTGGCGGGGATCGGGGCATCCGAGGAGGGGCGGGGATCGGGTCACCTAGCAGCAGCAGAGATTGGGTATCCGAGGAGCGGCGGGGATCAGGGCACAAAGCAGCAGCGAGGATTGGGCATCAGATCAGGTTACCTAGCAGCGGCAGAGATTGGGTATCCGAGGAGCGGTGGGGATCAGGGCACCAAGCAGCAGCGGGGATTGGGCATCTGAGGAGCGGCGGGGATCAGGGCACCAAGCATCGGTGGGGATCGGGGCATCTGAGGAGCGGCGGGGATCAGGGCACCAAGCATCGGCGGGGATTGGGCATCCGAGGAGCAGCGGGATCAGGGCACCTAGCAGCGGCAGGGATTGGGCATCCAGGCATCGGGCAGCGGCTCTTCTCCTCGCTTCCGCCGTGCATCTCCTCCCCTCCTCCTAGGCGTCCAATAGTATCGCCTGTCCTTTCAGCTAATCGGGTGACGGGTATCAGATCCGCTTCCAGATTGGCCGGGAGGAGGATCAGTGCTGCAACAGCGAATATATATGCTGTTGCAACACAACTGGGTGAGCTCCAGACGCAATGCTCTGCATCCCGAGCCCACCCTATTTTGAAGCCTATGGCTCTAATCAGGTGCTTAAAAAAAAAAAAAAAATCCCCGTTGCTGTAAATTAGGCGCCCGGCGTCCTGAGTGCCCACAATGGACGGGCCTCCCCTGCTCAGAAGTGACTCATGCTGATGGCAGAGGAAAAAGGGGAAAGACAGAAATGACTCTTAGTGCTCTGGACTGAGACAAGTACACACTATAGAAGGATGTGCTTTGTTCATATTTCATGTCAGAGCTTTAAAACCACTTTAAGCTGAGAGATTTTTTTTTTTTTTTTTTTTTTTCAGTTTATTTTCAATTTAACATTTTCTCTTCACTATGTGTGTTTTTTTGTTTTTTTTCTGTTTTTTTGTAGGACGTCCTTCTTCTAGTCGAAGGACTTTAAACCACAGTTGGGTCCCTCAGGCTTGTTTTCTCTGAGTTATTCTTCTGGCTTTTATGTCTACCGGTCTGTGCTACCGGTCTGTGCTAACGGTCGTGCCTGCCTGTGAATTAATCTGTATGGATTGTGTATGCCTTGCTGGGTGTGACTTCTGATTTCCCAGGATTAGGGGGCCTGAAATTCCCCTCCTGTTACGTTTGGTGTGTTGCAGTGCCATTCATTTTGAATGCCGCCCCAATGTACTTGTATTGTGGCATAACATAATGTGTGGTTATGTGAATCAATTGGTGCCTATATACTACCACCATACACTCACCGGCCACTTTATTAGGTACACCTGTTCAATTGCTCGGTAACACAAATTGCTAATCAGCCAATCACATGGCAGCAACTCAATACATTTAGGCATCTAGACGTGGTGAAGACGACTTGCAGAAGTTCAAACCGAGCATCAGAATGTGGAAGAAAGGGGATTGAAGTGACTTTGAACGCGGCGTGGTTGTTGGTGGCAGGCGGGCTGGTCTGAGTATTTCTGGGATTTTCACACACAACCATCTCTCGGGTTTACAGAGATTGGTGGGGAAAAGAGAAAATATCCAGTGAGCGGCAGTTGTTTGGAGGAAAATGCCTTGTTGAGGTCAGAGGAGAATGGGCAGACTTGTTCCAGATGATAGAAAGGTGACAGTAAGGCCCCTTTCACACGTACAGACCGTATGTCCGCTTTTTCATCCATCCGTTTACGGATGAAAAAGGGACATACATTGGTTCCTATGAGATCGCGGGTGTCAGCGGATGAAACATCGGCTGACACCCGATCTCCTCCGGGTCCGCAATGCTCTGTTTTTCTGGATAGAAAAATTCCTATTTTTCTATCCGTCGGCGGAGCGGATCGGATGAACATGGACAGACGGTCCGTGTTCATCCGATCCCCCCATAGGGGAGAGCGGAGATCTGACAGGGCGGTCCCTGCACAGTGTGCGGGGACCGCCCTGTCATCCGCCGGCTCAGCGGGGATCAACGGAGCGATCCCCGCTAAGTAAGCGGAGGTTCACGGGGCGGATCATTACTGATCAGTCCCGTGTGAAAGGGGCCTAACTCAAATAACCACTCGTTACACCCAAGGTAAGCAGAATACCATCTCTGAACACACAACACATCCAACCTTGAAGCAGATGGGCTACAGCAGCAGAAGACCACACCGGGTGCCACTCCTGTCAGCTAAGAACAGGAAACTGAGGCTACAATTGGCACAGGATCACCAAAATTGGACAATAGAAGATTGGAAAAAGTTGCCTGGTCTGCTGAGTTTGGATTTCAGCTGCAACATTCAGATGGTGAGGTCAGAATTTGGCACATGGATCCATCCTGCCTTCTATCACGGGGTCAGGCTGGTGGTGGGGGTGTAATGGTGTAGGGGGTATTTCTCTTGTCATCCATGGACTGACACAGCGTGTCTTATACACCTTTACACGTGGGTTATGTCCCTGCTTGCAGGAGAAGACCTAGGCAGAATGTGAGATGTTATACATACATTCTAAACAGCCAGAGCTGAACAGCCCCGCCCAGGGGGGCGGTCCCTCCGGGCATAACCCTCCCACTGCAGTCAGCAGACCTCAGTTTTTTTCTGCCTAGCAGAAGGAGAAGACGTGGCTCTCTCAGGAGCCAGTCTCCTGACCTATTTTTATTCTTTTGGAAATTTTTTTCCTTTTTTACTTTTTTTTATTTTTTTGAGATCTTCTATCAACTGTCGGCTGGGCAACAGGTTGGGTACAAGATATCCTCGTAGTCTTCCCTGTCCGACCATCAAGCGTGCTGATCCTCGCCTTGTGTGCGTGAGACTCAGTTCACGACATGCCCCACGACTCCAGGGGTGGCCGGTGGGCTTCCAGCTCCGCGGTCCTCTCAAGATAGAACAGTCCGGCTGTATCTTTCGTGGTGGACCGGGCCGACAGCTACTCAGTACCGCACTGTGATAGTTCTGTCAGGAACACACCAGCGGGTCCCTCAGGGGACGGGTAAGTAGTCTCTCCTGGCTGCAGGTGAGTACATGCTGTGTGTTTCTTGTGTGGGGGGATTTCCCTGTCTCCCCCTGTGTTTTTAATGTCACTCTCTGTTCACTAGTGCTGGCGCTGTACTATGGGGGGTGCCTGGGGGCCATACTGTCCTGGGGGGGGCTCATGCTGCTCTGCACTCGCTGGGGCTGTTTTGTTTTTGGAGGTGAGGGGCCTGGGCGCCGTTCGGCGCCATGTTTTGTGTGTGTGCTGATTTTTACATTGGCGGCCATCTTGCCGGGGCCCGCCGGAGCACATTGCGGCGGCCATTTTCTTGTAGCCGCACGTCTTTTCCGGCACTAGTTTGGCCTCTAGCGCCGCTGGAAACGGCGCGAATCTCCTCACACTCTCTCCTCTCACTCACGCTGAGCAGCGCGGCGCAGTGAGACAGAGCGGCGGAACCGAGCGGTCCTGGTCAAGACGCCCTGCTTAAAAAGTGGGCTTCTCCCCCGGTGGTCGACCCTCCAGTCGCCCGTTTAAACAAGGCCACCACTCTTCTAATGGAGGGGACTCCTGCGTTTAAGGACCCCACTGACAGGAGGTCAGAAGTGGTGAGTAGAGCCATGTTCGCCTTGTTGGGATCCGCCCTACGGCCCGTAGTAGCGGCGACCCTTGTGTCTCAGACACTCACGGAATGGGCAAAAATTTTGCACCAAACTGTGCAGGAGTATAACCTTCCTCCAGACACTATTGCTCTGGCCCACCAGATGGTGCAGGGTCTGATATATGTGTGCGACGCCACGTTGGACGCGGCCCCTTTAATATCCAGGGCCTCTGTCTCGGCGGTGGTATTGCGTCGTCTCATCTGGTTGAAATGCTGGTCTGCTGACCTAGCCTCTAAGAAGCTCCTGACGGATCTACCTTTTAAGGGTGGTAGACTTTTTGGTGCTGCTCTGGATGACATCATCAAGGATGTCACGGGAGGTAAAAGCACTCTCCTTCCTCAAACTATCAAGGGTAAGGAGGCCCGACGTAAACCGGGTCCTTCCTTTCCAGCAAAAAAGGTTTTTTTTCGTCCGTCAGAGTCCACGGGTAAGCCATCCCAGACTGACAATAGTGCGGCTGGCGGGCACAAGCGCCCCTGGGTGCGTAAGCCGAACAAGCCGGTTCCCAAGCCCGCCTCCGCGTGAAGTCTTGCCCCCGCCCGTCTCTGGGGTGGGGGGACGACTTCGCAGGTTCACGGATCGGTGGACCTCCCGGATCTCCGACCGGTGGGTGTGCGAGGTGGTCACCTCAGGATACAGAATAGAGTTCCGCTCCTGGCCCCCAGACAGATTCTTTCCCTCAAATCTCCCTCTCCTTCCTGCCCGTCGGGCAGCCCTCTTGGGGGCTGTACAGGATTTGATCGGGTCCGGAGTAATTGTGCCGGTTCCGTCCCAGGAGAGGTTTCAGGGGTTCTACTCGAATCTGTTTGTTGTTCCAAAAAAGGACGGGGTTCGGCCGATCCTGGACCTCAAGGCCCTGAATGCCTTTGTGAAGGTGCAAAAATTCCGCATGGAATCCATTCGCACGGTGGTCGCTACGCTCCGTCAAGGGGATTTTCTGGCATCCTTGGACATCAAGGACGCCTACTTGCATGTTCCGATCTGCGCAAGCCACCAGAAGTTTCTGCGCTTTGCGGTCGGCGAAGTCCACTATCAATTTGTGGCTCTTCCCTTCGGCCTGGCCTCGGCACCGAGGGTGTTCACCAAGGTGCTTGCTCCGGTCCTAGCTTTGCTGAGACAGCGAGGCATTGCTATCGTGGGCTATCTGGAGGATTTCCTTCTAAGAGCAGACAGTGGCTCAGAATTGGAAGAAAGTGTGACTATCGTCAGTCAGACCCTCAGGGAGTTTGGGTGGCTCCTGAACGTTCAGAAGTCGGTTCTAGTCCCGACTCAGCGTCTGGAGTATCTAGGTCTGATTCTGGACTCCTTGGAAGCAAGAGTCTTCCTACCTCCAGACAAACTACTGACACTTCAGTCTGCAGTACGGGTGCTGACGTCCCGGAAATGGTCGTCAATCCGCTTTTGCATGAGAGTCCTGGGACTCATGGTGGCCTCCTTCGAGGCCGTTCCTTATGCCCAAGCGCACACCAGGGCCTTACAGAAAGAGATCTTGTCCACTTGGGACAAATCCCAGTTGTCCTTTGGATCTTCAGATCCAGGTGAGTCACCTGGTCAGGGCATCCCTGACGTGGTGGTTGAGGTCCCCGGCTCTTCGGTCCGGGAAGTCGTTCCTCCCCATCCAATGGACGGTGATCACGACGGACGCCAGCCTGACGGGCTGGGGGGGGAGTCTGGGGAGTCCTGTCGGCCCAAGGGCTTTGGACTCCGGACAAAGCCCTCTTACCGATCAATGTGCTGGAGATACAGGCAATCAGACTGTGCCTCTCCTCATGGTCGGAGAAACTACAGGGTCACTCCATCAGGATACAATCGGACAACGCCACAGCAGTGGCGTATGTCAACCATCAAGGGGGGACTCGGAGCTCAGCTGCGGCTTCCGAAGTCGCCCGCATCCTGAGGTGGGCCGAAAGAAGCGTGCCGGCTCTGTCGGCCGTCTACATTCCGGGCGTAGACAATTGGCAGGCGGACTATCTAAGTCGCCAGACGCTGGACCAGGGGGAGTGGTCCTTGCACCCGGAGGTCTTTCAACTTCTTTGCAGACGGTGGGGCACGCCGGATGTGGACCTGATGGCTTCTCGACTCAATCGCAAGGTGTCGAGGTTTGTGGCCAGATCCAGGGATCCCTGGGCGGATGCCTCGGATGCGTTGGTGGCCCCATGGGGTCAGTATCGCCTGATATATACGTTTATCCTCCGCTGCAGTTGCTCCCTCGCCTGCTCCGCAGGGTAGCGACGGAGGGAATTCCGGTGATCCTCATTGCTCCGGATTTGCCTCGGCGTCACTGGTACGCCGATCTGGTACGTCTCGTCGCAGACGTTCCCTGGCGGTTACCGATACGGGGGGACCTTCTGTCTCAAGGTCCTATATTTCATCCTGCTTTACAGTCTCTGGTTTTAACGGCATGGTTATTGAAAGCCAGGTGCTGAGAGACCGAGGTCTCTCGGATTCGGTCATTTCGACCATGTTAAGGGCACGGAAGCCTTCCTCCAGAAGGATCTATCACCGTACTTGGAGAGCTTACATCGCCATGTGCGAAGAGCTGGACTGGCGCCCACGAACGTATTCCGTTCCCAGAATCCTGCACTTTCTGCAGCGTGGCGTGACCCAAAAGCTCGCTTTGAGTACCATTAAGGGTCAGATTTCGGCCTTGGCCATCTTCTTTCAGCGACCGCTGGCGGGTCATCCCTTGGTTAGCACCTTTGTGCAGGGGGTTCGACATGTGCTCCCCCCTGTCAAGCCTCCTCTCCCCCCGTGGGATCTGAATTTGGTGCTCTCGGTCCTCCAGGAACCTCCCTTTGAAAATATTAGAGATATTCCCCTCTTGACTTTGTCTCAGAAGGTGGCCTTCTTGGTGGCCATTACTTCCATTAGACGAGTGTCTGAATTGGCGGCCTTGTCCTGCAAGTCGCCCTTTTTGATCATCCATAAGGATAAGGCGTTGTTACGTCCGCGACCTTCCTTTCTGCCAAAGGTGGTCTCGGCCTTCCACTTAAACGAGGACATTGTCCTCCCGTCCTTGTGTCCTCACCCATCGCATCCCAGAGAGTTTGCGCTACACACTTTGGATGTGGTACGAGCCTTGCGGGTGTACCTGTCTGCTACTGCTTCTATTCGGAAGTCTGACTCACTATTTGTGGCTGTCTCTGGGCCAGAACAGGGCCAAGCGGTTTCGTCTGCCACCATTTCTAGGTGGATCAGACAAACCGTCATTCAAGCTTATGCTCTCATGGGGCGGGCGCCTCCCTTTCCGGTTACGGCACATTCCACCAGGGCAATTGGTGCTTCCTGGGCTTTCCGACATCAAGCGTCGGTTGCACAAGTGTGCAAGGCGGCGACCTGGTCGTCTGTTCATACCTTTTCTAAGTTTTATAAGGTTGATGTGGCTGCATCTTCGGATGCTTCCTTCGGCCGCAAGGTGTTGCAGGCCGCTGTTTGATGTTGCAACTCCTCCGTTGAGGAGCTCTGCCTTGTTTGGAGTGAAGTTTTTGGTTTTCCATTTATACTGCTCCCATCCCTCTTGACACTGCTTTGGGACATCCCACGTGTAAAGGTGTATAAGACACGCTGTGTCAGTCCATGGATGACAAGAGAAAATAGGATTTTTGTACTCACCGTAAAATCCGTTTCTCTGGCATCCATGGACTGACACAGCACCCACCCTTCTTTTTAAGTTTGTACTGCTTTGTTACGAACTGAGGTCTGCTGACTGCAGTGGGAGGGTTATGCCCGGAGGGACCGCCCCCCTGGGCGGGGCTGTTCAGCTCTGGCTGTTTAGAATGTATGTATAACATCTCACATTCTGCCTAGGTCTTCTCCTGCAAGCAGGGACATAACCCACGTGTAAAGGTGTATAAGACACGCTGTGTCAGTCCATGGATGCCAGAGAAACGGATTTTACGGTGAGTACAAAAATCCTATTTTTCTTGGCACACTTTGGACCACTTAGTACCAATTGAGCATTGTATACACACCACGGCCTACCTGGGTTTTGTTGGTGACCATGTCCATCCTTTTATGACTACAGTGTCCCCATCTTCTGATGGCTCCTTCCAGCAGGATAATGCACCATGTCCAATCATCTCACCACTGGACAATGAGGTCTCTGCACTCCAATGGCCGGTGAGGTATTTATTACCACTTCCCTACCCAGCCATAGTCAAATGACGTCCACAGATGGGATCTCCCATCCTGGGTGGGCATCATATGACGTCCTGGGTTTGTGGGGGGATGTCTGAATGATGGGTGCATCTAGAGGCATCATTCAGATATCCTTTTGTTCTGCCGGCGATTCTGTGCGCCATAACAACGATCATAGCGCCGCTTGATCGTTCTTATAGGCGGCGGGAGGGGACATCCCCCCCCCCCCTCCCGCCGCCATCCAGTGCTTCTCCGGGCTCTCCCGTGCCATCGGGGGCCCGAAGAATGAATTGTCCGGTGCACGATAGGAAGCATAGAGATGACTGGTGACCAGATGGTCACCAGTCATCTCTATGACCGTCGGAGGCCCGGGCGCGATGTGATGACATCACGCCCGGGTCCTCAGATGTAAACAAAGCCGCCATTGCGGCTAGTAAACATGAGATCGGTGACATTTTTTTCACAATCTCATGCTTTCCAGCCTGGAGGAGAGATGTGGGGTCTTATTGACCCCGCATCTCTCCATAAAGAGGACCTGTCACACACATTCCTATTACAAGGGATGTTTACACTCCTTGTAATAGGAATAAAAGTAATAAAAAAAAATGTAAAAAAAGTGTAAAAAAGAAATAAAAAGTAAAACGCCCCTGTCCCCGGTAGCTCGCGATCAGAAGCGACCGCACACGTAAGTCCCGCCCACACATGTAAACGCCGTTCAAACCACATATGTGAGGTATCGCCGCGTGCGTTAGAGCGTGTGCAACAATTCTAGCACTAGACCTCCTCTGTAACTCTAACCTGGTAACCTGTAAACAAATTTAAAGCATCGCTTATGGAGATTTTTAAGTACCGAAGTTTGGCGCCATTCCATGAGTGTGCGCAATTTTAAAGCGTGACATGTTAGGTATCTATTTACTCGGCGTTACATCATCTTTCATATTTTACTAAAAAAATGGGCTAACTTTACTGTTTTTTGTTATTTTTTAAATTCATGAAACCATTTTTTTTCCAAAAAAAAGGCGTTTGAAAAATTATTGCGTAAATACCGTGCAAGAAAAAAAGTTGCAATGACCGGCATTTTATTCCCTAGGGTGTCTGCTAAAAAATATATATATATATATAATGTTTGGGGGTTCTGAGTAATTTTCTAGCAAAAGAATGATGATTTGTACATGTAGGAGAGAAGTGCTAGAATAGGCCCGGTATTGAGGTGGTAAAAAAAAGCCCGGGGTTGAAGTGGTTAGCAGGATAAGGATTGAAAATAGTCCATGTAAGTTGAGAGCGTGAAGTTCCACTTTAAATACCAGATGTAGTTGGAGTTTCCTCTCTCCTCTGGGATCTCACATACAAGTGTTTGGTTGTTAGGTGTGAAATGAGTAATTGCCGAGAGCTGTGAGCCTTCCCTGTGTGACGGGTGCAAATATTCAGAGGCATTCTCTGTACTGTTGAGTGCAAACGTTTGGGGCGCCGCTGGTGATGTCCTCTATCTTCTAAGTGACAGGAAGTGAATACCCAAATGAAGTCTCAGTACGTAATACTGTAATACAGTCAGGCTGCTTAGAATTGTTCTTTTGGTTTTGTTTTTTATGTTAGATGTAGCAAATGTTAACCCCTTTCCAGCCCACCCCGGCATCCCTTTAAATAGTGGGGGAGTGGGAAGGAACAACGATCAGGTGACCCCTATCATAGAGGTCATATGATCGGAAGCTGGTCCCTCCGACTACCAATCTTTAGCTCAGTCTTTGTGCTTTTGAGGCACGCAGAAGGAACTCGGTGTGCAAAGTGACAAATCGGACCGCTCTCATATTGGATGCTATCAAGGTCCGGGAACAGACTACAAGTCCCATCTGGCACTGCAGGAGAGGCACCAATCACAGCATGACAGAATCCCTCAGCAGATGTGTATCACCCAGTGCCAGGACAAAGTCAACTAGAGCCCAGGGCGAACATGTCAAATTGCGCCCGCCCCCCCCCAGATGTATGAGCATTATGTGTCAGCAAAAATCTCCCCCCTCCCCCCAAAAAAAACAAGCACTAATCCGAATGCTTACCTCCTAAGCACAAAGACACCCCCCTGTTGAAATTTCTCCCTAGCCCAAATCCTCACATTCCGCGTATGTTTCCAGCGCAATTTCAACCCCCCCCCCCAAAAAAGATACCCCTTCCTAGCACAAATCCTGTACCCCTAAAATTTCCCCTCCTGAGCACAAACTGCCCTCCCTAATCCTCCATCCTAGCACAACCCCCCCAAGCAAAAATTCTCCCCATCCAAGCACAAACTTCCCTCCCTAATCCTCCATCCTACTAGCACAACCCCCCCCCCCCCCCCCCGAGCAACAATTCTCCCCCTCCCAGCACAAACTGCCCGCCCCAATCCTCCATCCTAGCACAACTCCCCAATCCCCCCCCCCCCCCTCCGCACAGATGCCCTCCAAACATCCCTACTAGCACAAACCCCCTCCTTAAAAAAAAAAATCCCCCTCATAGCACAAATCCTCTACCCCCCTGAGCACAAATTCTCGCCCTTCCAGCACAAACTCCCCTCCCCAATCCTCCACGCCCCCCCCCCCCCCAAGCACATATGCCCTCCAAGCATCCTTACTAGCACAAATCCCCTTCTTAAAAAAAAAAAATTATCCTTTCCTAGCACAAATCCTCTACCCCTCAAATTTCCCCTCTGAGCACAAATTCTCCCCCTCCCCAATCCTCCATCCTAGCACAAACCCCCCCCCCCCCCCCCCAGCACGGATGCCCTCCAAACATCCCCCTCCTAAAAAAAAAAAAAAAAGCCCTCCTAGCACAAATCCCCCCCCCCCCCCCCCATATTGGCTTTTTTTTTTTTTTTTTTTTAGCACAACCCCCCCCCCAAAACCCATCCTACTAGCACAAATTCTCTCCTCCCCCCATCCCTGCTCTCAACATAAATCACCACTCCTAGCAATCCCTCCCCAAATTTCTCCTCCTAGAACAATTCTTATCTCCTGCGGCCCCCCCAAAATTCTGCCTCCCAACACAAATCGCCCCCCATTTTCCTTTTGGTGCCCACTGCACCTCACATGATACTACAGTTCCCAGGGCAGCCACTCCTCCTGCTGCCCACCCCTTATCCCGGCCCTGGTATCACCACACGGACCTGCGGCTGGGGAATGCATTGCAAAAAGCCTGTGCAATGCAGTTGCCATGCAGTGATCTTGAGTACAATGCTGTGCTGGCTTTGTTGCAAAAAGTGGTAAATGCGCATTGATCATGCGAACAATGTTGCTGTGTGTGTGTGTGTTTTGTTTTTTTACAAAAAGTGGACTGTTGTCCGCCATCAGCTGACGGGGTAGAGCCACTTCAGGCTCTGGAAGCATCCCAACAATATTGTCAGGATCCACCGCGCTGCTTGATTGACAGCTTGCTCCACCTTTCAGCGTGCGACTGAGAGACGATCCCGCCCCTCCCCAGCCCGATGCACCAATAAGCACTGGAGGAGCAGAGCAGAGAGCGGTGACTGTCCGTCACCGCTCTCTGTTCCAAGTAGACCAAGAACGGAGCAATCAGTGGCCATGTAGTCACTCGGATCTCAGTCTTTATGCTAGGTTCACGTTATACAGGTGCATACTAATGTGTGCCTTTCTGCATGTTTTTTGCACTTTTTCCAGTACCTTGTGTGTAGGGCAGCCTATTCATTTAGGTGAGCTGCCCTACCCGGGTTGTGAAATGTGGGGAAAAAAGTCCCCGACCTTTTTTAAAAGCCGCACCAAACCACGTTGGTGTTGCGGCATGCAGCTTGTCATGAATGAGAACGCACATGCTTGCAGATGCATGGGGGTGCCATTAATCATTAATGGTGCCCTGGGGGCCTGCTAAAGAGCAGTGTGTTTCTGTAAGTGACGGGAGAGTTTACGATTTTTGCCCCCCCCCAGTCCTGGCATGCGTAGATATGAACCAAAATATGGGACAGCTACAGCGTCATACAAATGCTGCAGCATGGAGGTAAGTTTTATGGGTTCATTTATTTTTTAAATCCCATTCTTCTTCTTTTAACACCTTCTTGCCCGGACTATAGTAAAATGATGCCCGGGCCGGGACATTCACCGCTCTGGGTGGACGTCATATGATGTCCTCCCCAGAACACACATTGCTAGCTAATCACAATAGTAAGCACAGAATGAATAGATTTCATTCAGAAAATAATATTTGCTTATAACAGTGAAATTCACTGTTATAAGCAATCCTAGTGTGTAAAGAAAAAAAACAACCTGATCACCTCCTCCAGAGTGGTGCACAGTTTTACTATGGTAACATTGTATTGCTCTGGTCACAGTAAGTAAAAAAACAAAATCGTAAAAAAAAGGGAGAATTTTTTTTAAAGAAAAATAAAATCTGAAAAAAATAAACATTTTTTTTTGTTTTACATACTGTCACCAGTCAGTGTCCCTGAACACCTCTTCCCCATTCAGGGACACTGACTTGGTGATAGTATGTAAAACAAAAAAAGTTTAATATTTTTTAAAGCTTTTTCTTTTTTATTAAAATTTTCTTTCTTTTTTCTAACGTTTTTTTAATTACTGTGACCAGAGCAATACAATGTTGCCATATTGACACTACCACTCTGGGGAGGTGATCAGGATTTTTTTTTATTTTTCTTTACACACTATGATTGCTTAGAACAGTGAATTTTACTGTTCTAAGCCCAAAAAAAAAAAAAAAAAATTCTGAATGAAATTTTTTTCATTTTCCAGAAAATTGTGACAAAAACATTACATCTTCAAAAAACTCACCAAGCCTCTTACTAAATACCTTTTTTTTGTTTTTGTTTTTTTTTTATATACACACTGTCAGCAGTCAGTGTCCCTGGTCACCTACACGCCAGTTATACAATGATGCTGTAAACTGCACTGGTGACAGAATGTATATGAAAAAAAAAGTTTTTTTTTTTAACTTCTTTAGTTTCCAAAAAATGGTGACAAAAAAAAAATACAACTTAAAAAAACTCGCCATGCCTCTTACTAAATACCTTGGACTGTCTATTTTCCAGAAAGGGGTCATTTGGGAGGTATTTGTACTGTCCTGACATTTTTGGGCCTCAAGAAATGAGATTAGCCGTCAGTACATCAGGACTGATCCATTTTCAGATATATATCCCATAGTATGTGGACTCTATAACTTTGCTACAGACTAAATAATATCCACTGATTTCGGTTATTTTCACCAAAGGAATGTAGCAGAGTTTTGGCCCAAATTTATGAAGAAAGATTATATATTTACAAAATTGTAAAACCGAAACAAATGTTTTTTTCAACATTTTCAGTCTTTTTTTTTATTTAGCAAACCAAATAAAAAAGCTCAGTGGTGAGTAAATGCCACTAAAAAAATATCTATTTGTGTGAACAAAATGATAAAAATTTAATTTGGGTACAGTGTTGCATGACCGCGCAATTTGTCATTCAAAGTGTGAGATGGCTGAAAATTGGCCTGGGCAGGAAGGGGGTGATAGTGTGTGCGTCAGGAAGGGGGGTGATAGTGTGTGCGTCAGGAAGGGGGTGAGAGTGTGTGCGTCAGGAAGGGGGTGAGAGTGTGTGCGTCAGGAAGGGGGTGAGAGTGTGTGCGTCAGGAAGGGGGTGAGAGTGTGTGCGTCAGGAAGGGGGTGAGAGTGTGTGCGTCAGGAAGGGGGTGAGAGTGTGTGCGTCAGGAAGGGGGTGAGAGTGTGTGCGTCAGGAAGGGGGTGAGAGTGTGTGCGTCAGGAAGGGGGTGAGAGTGTGTGCGTCAGGAAGGGGGTGAGAGTGTGTGCGTCAGGAAGGGGGCGAGAGTGTGTGCGTCAGGAAGGGGGCGAGAGTGTGTGCTCGCGTCAGGAAGGGGGCGTGAGAGGGTGCTCGCGTCAGAAAGGGGGCGTGAGAGGGTGCTCGCGTCAGGAAGGGGGCGTGAGAGGGTGCTCGCGTCAGGAAGGGAGCGTGAGAGGGTGCTCGCGTCAGGAAGGGGGCGTGAGAGGGTGCTCGCGTCAGAAAGGGGGCGTGAGAAGGTGCTCGCGTCAGAAAGGGGGCGTGAGAAGGTGCTCGCGTCAGAAAGGGGGCGTGAGAGGGTGCTCGCGTCAGGAAGGGGGCGTGAGAGGGTGCTCGCGTCAGAAAGGGGGCGTGAGAAGGTGCTCGCGTCAGAAAGGGGGCTTGAGAGGGTGCTCGCGTCAGAAAGGGGGCGTGAGAGGGTGCTCGCGTCAGAAAGGGGGCGTGAGAGGGTGCTCGCGTCAGAAAGGGGGCGTGAGAGGGTGCTCGCGTCAGAAAGGGGGCGTGAGAGGGTGCTCGCGTCAGAAAGGGGGCGTGAGAGGGTGCTCGCGTCAGAAAGGGGGCGTGAGAGGGTGCTCGCGTCAGGAAGGGGGCGTGAGAGGGTGCTCGCGTCAGGAAGGGGGCGTGAGAGGGTGTTCGCGTCAGGAAGGGGGCGAGTAGGAAGGGGGCGAGAGTGTGCGGCAGGAAGGGGGCGAGATTGTGCGGCAGGAAGGGGGCGAGATTGTGCGGCAGGAAGGGGGCGAGATTGTGCGGCAGGAAGGGGGCGAGATTGTGCGGCAGGAAGGGGGCGATAGTGTGCGGCAGGAAGGGGGCGAGAGTGTGCGGCAGGAAGGGTACAGCAGGAAGGGGGCGAGAGTATGCGTCAGGAAGGGGGCGAGAGTGTGCGGCAGGAAGGGGGCGATAGTGTGCGGCAGGAAGGGTACAGCAGGAAGGGGGCGAGAGTATGCAGCAGGAAGGGGGCGAGAGTTACAGCAGGAAGGGGGCGAGAGTGTGCGGCAGGAAGGGGGCTAAAGTGTGCGTCAGGAAGGGTACAGCAAGGGGGCGAGAGTGAGCGGCAGGAAGGGGGCGAGAGTGTGCGGCAGGAAGGGGGCGAGAGTGTGCGGCAGGAAGGGGGCGAGAGTGTGCGGCAGGAAGGGGCGAGAGTGTGCGGCAGGAAGGGGGCGAGAGTGTGCGGCAGGAAGGGGGGCGAGAGTGTGCGGCAGGAAGGGGGCGAGAGTGTGCGGCAGGAAGGGGGAGAGCTGTGTGCGGCAGGAAGGGGAGAGCGTGTGCGGCAGGAAGGGGGAGAGCTGTGTGCGGCAGGAAGGGGGAGAGCGTGTACAGCAGGAAGGGGGTGAGCGTGTGCGGCAGGAAGGGGGAGAGCGTGTGCGGCAGGAAGGGGGAGAGCGTGTGCGGCAGGAAGGGGGAGAGCGTGTACAGCAGGAAGGGGGTGAGCGTGTGCGGCAGGAAGGGGGAGAGCGTTGTGCGGCAGGAAGGGGGTGAGCGTGTACCAGCAGGAAGGGGGCGAGAGTGTGCGGCAGGAAGGGGGGAGAGCGTGTGCGGCAGGAAGGGGGAGAGCGTGTACAGCAGGAAGGGGGCGAAGTGGTACATCAACGTGAGTGAGCCACATAGAGATGAAGGAAATTTCTATTTGAATCACCATTTCATGCAGTAATCGGCATGCAAGTGTGACCGGACCCTTTCATAGGCTTTGTGCCTGTACCCGTCACACAGACATCAATTCTAAGAGCGTCCGTCACATGACATCTGTAAAAAAAAAAAAAAAAAACTATCTCTGCTCATACATTTTTAAAATGCTGCCTTCTTGTTCAGGAACATTTTGTACCATTTATTTTCTATAAATAAAACACCTTCCTATTAGCATCACTTGTATCACTTTCACAGAGACCTTCATTGGAAAAACAAACCCCAACATCATTGTCAGATAAAAGGACTTCTTTATTAGAAGCCCCGAGAATATGCAGCAATCCGTGTGTTATGGAAGTGGGTGTCGGGCCAGACATAGAGGACTCGGCCTAAACTCGTGACTGTTTTTTTTATTGAAATCATAAAATATAGATCTGAAAAGATTTATTTGATCCGTTTGACTTTTATGGAACTCGTGTACAATTTAAAGTGGAGGTCCGCCCATCCCTGCAAAAATTAAAAGGCAGCAGCTACACTTTTAGTATCACCCTTACCTGCAGGGGTGGCCCCGTCCATTAAGGGCGCCGCCCACTCTTTCACGCTGTCCCCTATATGACAAAAAGATTCATGCATTGCATGAATCTATGCATGGCCGCCGCCGCTGCCACCCCCTATTCAGGCGTGCGGCCTCTTTTTGGACGCCGGGCGCCTGAATTCCATCAGCGGGGGTTTGTTTTTTGTTTTGTTTTTTTAAGCACCTGATTATAGCCATAGGCTCTAATGGGCTTCAAAAAGGTGGGCTCGGAGTGCAGAGCATTGCGCTCGCAGTCCACCCAGGCGTGTTAGAAAAGCAAATGAATATTTGCTTTTCTAACACTGAACCGCCTCTCTGCCAATCAGGAGGCACGGGTCTAATACCGGTCACCTGATTGGCTGAAGGCACAGACGATTCCATTGCCAGCTAGCAGAAGCAAATAAGAGACGCACGAAGGGCGCAGGAGCCATCTCCTGACCCGCGCTACCCGTCCCACAGCTCGTTGCCGTCACCCACTGCCTGACCCGCCACCAAGATGGGGTGAGTGCCAGTCAGACAGCGAGTGGGCAGGGGCACAGGGGCTGCATGTGATGGGCACAGGGGCTGCATGTGATGGGCACAGGGGCTGCATGTGATGGGCACAGGGGCTGCATATGAGAGGCCTGCGCCTCTCTAATAGTGGCCCAGCGGCGGGGGAAGCAGGAGGAGGGAGTCTCTGGCGTAATTCGCCATGGTGAGATCTCCCGGAAGTGGGGACAGAATACCTGTCAAAGCCAGGTATCTGCTCCCCCCGAAAGGTGCCAAATGTGGCATCGGAGGAGACAAATGAGCAGAAGTACCACTTTTGGGAGGAACGTCGCTTTTAAGGATTTTTTTTTTATTTTTTTTTTCAATTGGGTTTCTTTTATGAGTATCATGAGTGTTGGAAAATAGTAGATATCTTTTAAAGAGGAAGTAAACCCTCTGAGGAAAAAAAAAAGACACCCTGCAAAACAAAGGCATAATGAGCTAGTATGCATAGCATACTAGCTCATTATGAATTACTTACCTGAGACCGAAGCCCCCGCAGCGGTCCTCATTCCTCTCCTCCGTCGCCGTCATGTCTCCCGAAGTGACTTCCGGGTATCGCGGCTCCTGCGCTGTGACTGGCCGGAGCCGCGATGACATCACTCCCGCGCATGCGCGTGGGAGCCCCCAGTGACGGCACGATCGCCTTCAGAAACGGCATGCTCCGCGCGCCTGGGCCGTTGTCTACGGCTTGCATGCGCCGTAGACATCCGTGCTGTCTTTTTTGAAAATATCTCCTAAACCAGGGCTCAAAATTTCAAGTCCTAAGCTACTAGCCAGGCTTCAAAGGTTACTCGCCACCAGTGCCCCACTCAATCCCTACCCTGCCCCGCCCCTAATTCCGCTCCTAGACACTAGGATACATAAATTATCTCATGAAATGACACTTAAATGTTTTATGCAAAAATAATTTACAAAAATAAATATTAACAACAACTTTATCAGTGCAGCCTCACCTGTGCCCCTCAATGCAGCCTCACCTGTGCCCCTCAATGCAGCCTCACCTGTGCCCCTCAATGCAGCCTCACCTGTGCCCCTCAATGCAGCCTCACCTGTGCCCCTCAATGCAGCCTCACCTGTGCCCCTCAATGCAGCCTCACCTGTGCCCCTCAATGCAGCCTCACCTGTGCCCCTCAATGCAGCCTCACCTGTGCCCCTCAATGCAGCCTCACCTGTGACCACCATTGCAGCCACACCTGTGACCACCATTGCAGCCACACCTGTGACCACCATTGCAGCCACACCTGTGACCACCATTGCAGCCACACCTGTGACCACCATTGCAGCCACACCTGTGACCACCATTGCAGCCACACCTGTGACCACCATTGCAGCCACACCTGTGACCACCATTGCAGCCATACTGTGACCACCATTGCAGCCACACTGTGACCACCATTGCAGCCACACTGTGACCACCATTGCAGCCACACTGTGACCACCATTGCAGCCAAACTGTGACCACCATTGCAGCCACACTGTGACCACCATTGCAGCCACACTGTGACCACCATTGCAGCCACACTGTGACCACCATTGCAGCCACACTGTGACCACCATTGCAGCCACACTGTGACCACCATTGCAGCCACACTGTGACCACCATTGCAGCCACACTGTGACCACCATTGCAGCCACACTGTGACCACCATTGCAGCCACACTGTGACCACCATTGCAGCCACACTGTGACCACCATTGCAGCCACACTGTGACCACCATTGCAGCCACACTGTGACCACCATTGCAGCCACACTGTGACCACCATTGCAGCCACACTGTGACCACCATTGCAGCCACACTGTGACCACCATTGCAGCCACACTGTGACCACCATTGCAGCCACACTGTGACCACCATTGCAGCCACACTGTGACCACCATTGCAGCCACACTGTGACCACCATTGCAGCCACACTGTGACCACCATTGCAGCCACACTGTGACCACCATTGCAGCCACACTGTGACCACCATTGCAGCCACACTGTGACCACCATTGCAGCCACACTGTGACCACCATTGCAGCCACACTGTGACCACCATTGCAGCCACACTGTGACCACCATTGCAGCCACACTGTGCCAGTTGCAGCCACACTGTGCCAGTTGCAGCCACACTGTGCCAGTTGCAGCCACACTGTGCAACGGGCAACATGCAGACTAGTAATGACTAGTAATGACAGACACTTTATCTGTATCTAAAACCAAGAATAAAAATGTAATGACCTATTACAACTTACCAGTCTGTAGATATGGGATGAAGACAAATATAACATTTTATGGGGTGTTGGGCTGCATGCTGGCTTTTTTGCCACTGCATGGAAAGTGGGTGAAAGTGTTTCTTCAGCAGTAATAAATGATTTCATTAGACTTGTTAAAGTTCTTTATAGAGTTTTTAACAGTCAAGAGCTTATCCTTATGTGATAACGTATGTTTCTTCCAGGAGCAGGGCGGATCAAAGCCATCCGTCCCGATAAAAAAGAGTCATCTAACTGGTACCAGTCCGCTGAGAGGGCCGGAAGCATGCCTGGGGCCTCGTCAAAGTCTTCAGGTTCAGGTATTTACCATGTTTTCAGTTGTGTTTTTTTAATGTGAATCTGTCAGGCATGCTAATATTTTGAAAATGTGGGCAACACAAATTGCCTGTCTGTACCTTTCCCACACATCAGATCTGCTCCTGAGACACTAAGGAGCCCCCAGATCCAGGACGCTAAGGGCTCGTTCACACTAGTATTGCTATCTGAAGAGCGATCCCCATTCAGTTTGCTCTTCAGAGAGCATTTGACAGGTGCGGAGAAGGCATTGTCACCTCCTCACCACCTGCTTTAATTCCTGAAACTCCGCACTAGCACGCTGCAACTGCATGCATTGCATGTGGTTGCAGGGCGCTTGCAGAACGGCCCCTTTCACTTGATGGGGTCACATTCGGAGGATGCTTAAGCTGCTGAAAGCGAACAGGGGTTAGAATTCCTGCTGTGGTCGCACTTTTTTTTCGGTCCATGCAAGCGCACCGCTACAGTGTGAAAGCGCTCAGCTATCACACCGGGGTGGCATAAGAGGCGCTTTACAGGCACTATTTTTAGTGCTAAAACACCTGAAAAGCACCTCGGTGTGAAAAGGGGTCTAAAATAAACCTGGGTCACCAGCTATAGCTGTATTATCTCTGGAATAGATAATGTGTGCGTAGATTCAGTTCATGTATACAGCAGTTTAAATATTAACAAGTTAAGCTACTATTGTTCATAACATTTACAATGCTGCAATGCACAGGTGTGTTATCCTGGTCATAAATCTGGGGCACGAATATAAATCTCTGTATAATGCATTCATAGCAACTTGGACCTTGTATGTCATTGTGGGAGCAATCGTGTAAAAGATTTATTGCCGGTGATTTGGGAAGTAGGAGTCAGGCAACGTTGCTTTTGGTCCTTTTTATAGACTGTAAAAATGACGGGATTTCATTAAGTTTATTGCTCAGTCACTTCAATCCTCCCATTGCCACCATCTACTGGAATAACAGGTGGCAGTGATGAGCCTGCAGGAGGGGGACCCATTGGGACCCGGGACCCATGGTGAGCAGTACCAATTGGGAATTCATTAAGTTTTATTGCTCAGTCACGTCAATCCACCCATTGCCACCATCTAGAGTGGAATCCATTGGGAGCAGGGCTCATTGGGATTTCAATAAGTTTATTGCTTGGTCATGTCAATACACCCATTGCCACCATCTACTGGAATAACAGGTGGCAGTGATGAACCTGCAGAATTGGGATCCATTGGATCAAATGGTGATTGCTGCTGCAAATCGGACCTGAATCTGCATGAAGGAGTGTATTTGTTTCATTTACTTGTTTAAAATTCAAAAAAGAATAAAACAGAGTTCAAGCGCTGAAAGGATACAGTACCGCTGATAGATTATTATTTTTTTTCCATACAACATTTGTCGGAGTCATTTTTATTAGCATGCAGATTAGCACGTAATATCCACAGCAGGGGCGGCCCGTCCATTAAGGGCGCACAGGCGCCGCACCCTCTCTCCAGCCACCCCCTCTATGTAGAATGAATAGATACATGAATTGCATATATCTATCTATGGCAGGTCGCGGCCAACCCCTATTCATGCGTCTGGCCTTTTTTCGAATGCTGGGGGCCTGAATTACAGCGGCGGGGGGTGTTTTTTTGAAGGACCTGATTAGAGCCATAGGCTCTAATAGGCTTAAACAAGGTGGACTCGTGGCGCAGAGCACTGTGCTCGGAGCCCACCCAGATGTGTTAGAAAAGCAAATATTCAACACTGAACCACCTTTCCACCAATCAGGTAGCGCAGGTCTGATACCTGTCACCTGACAGCGGGCGTGCAGGGGTCAACAGTGGCTGCGTTTGATGGGGCACAGTGGCTGCGTTTGATGGGGCACAGTGGCTGCTGCGTTTGATGGGGCACAGTGGCTGCTGCGTTTGATGGGGCACAGTGGCTGCTGCGTTTGATGGGGCACAGTGGCTGCTGCGTTTGATGGGGCACAGTGGCTGCTGCGTTTGATGGGGCAC